>BMAC01000580.1:56712-83543 GCA_014905375.1 Phtheirospermum japonicum
TATCCAGCCTTATCCCTCAAAGCTTGGTTTAAAACGTGCCATGTAGGAGCACCACTCGTATCCACCCATTACACCACGAAATCTCTTATTTCCTCCTCATACTCACACACTCTATTTAAAATATCAAACAACCACTTCATATTTTACTTATTCTAAATTGTTGCAGAATTTACTTATATTTTATATTTGGGAAAGAAAAAAAAATGGCCTCAGTTTTCAATGGCAGTTTCGTCGGTCGTCGCCTCCTCCAAGAACCGGCCAACTCCCGACGCATTCTTCAATCCGCTGCCGTTGAATAAAATAATGCCGGTTAAGGTTGCAAGTCCAAAAACCAAGCTCAGAGTTGAAGCCTCGTTGAAAGAGAAGGCGGTGGCCCAAGTAACGGCGGCGGCCGTGGCGGCATCGTTGGTGGTGCCGGAGGTGGCGCAGGCGGCCGATAGCCTAACGCCGTCTCTGAAGAATTTCTTGCTGAGCATAGGGGCGGGTGGAATTGTGCTTGGTGCTATTGTTGGTGCTGTTGTTTGGTGTTTCAAACTTTGATCCGGTTAAGAGGAGTTGAAATCTGAAATTAAAATTTGTACGATGATCGATCGACTATGTGATATTATGTTATGTGTTGATGTTTTTGGTTTGGGCATATATTCTGAATTTTATAACACAAAGTTCCATTTTGGAGTGTACTTTCATCAATATTGATTCATTTGTTGATATAATGGGTTTTTTTTTTTTCCGCATTAAATTTATTTAAACGTGAATATGATAATAATTCCCTAAAACAAATTAATGGTCCAAATCCTTAACGGTGATAGTAAAGCAAAAAGATGGTGTACGTGCGTGTAATTTATTTTCCTTCGCAATAACATCTACAAGACTACAACAATACTCTTTATCTAGCATTTTTAAGATTCTCCAACTGCTAAATAGTATGAGATATTTTTTTGTAAATTTATTTATTTTTTGATAAATACTTTTGTTACAGAAACATAAGTGACAAAGCTTATATTAGGTAAACAGTAATATATTGCGATAATATCGGGGGAATAATTGAACAGATCTAACACAATAAAGCAAAATATATTATATATGTTGATGGTCGGTGTTGTCCCGAGGAGGATCTGAGCCGAACAACTCAAGATGACCAGGAAAAATGACCGAGCACCGAGGATGTCGTACAGAGCTTGCGTCGAACTGCCTCGGCCTCCCGTCGAGTGTCCACGCCGAGGATGCCGAGCAAATGCCGATCTGGGACAGCGCCGAGCAGGACCATTACCGAGCAGGACCACGCAGCCAGCAGCACCCGCCGAGGACGCCCGCGCAGCATATCCAGGCGCGGACCCGCGCTATCGAGCAGAGATGTGTCGAGCTGCCGAGCTGAGACGGCGCCGAGCAGGACCACTGCCGAGCAGGAACACGCAGCCAGCAGCACCCACCGAGGACGCCCGCGCAGCATCGCCAGGCGCGGACCCGCGCTGCCGAGCAGAGATGTGCCGAGCTGCCGAGCTCGGTTGCACGCCGAGCAGGATTTCCCCCGGGAGACGACAGGCCCTCCTCCCTGGCGCTACCTGCCGAACACTCCTGCCTGGAGGCGCCGAGCAGAGATGTGCCGAGCACATTGAGTTCGACACCTTGCCGAGCAGGATCTTACTCGGGAACGCCAGGCGGTCCGAGTTATGTGCCAAATACTCCTGCTTGGGGGTGCCGCGCAGAGAAATGCTGGACAGGTTGAGCTCGGTCGAGGGGTGCACTGCCTTAATCGATCTTTCAATCCGCCAACGATCCCAATAAGCCGAGCAGAGATATTAGACTGACGGCTTTGAGTCCATCCGAAGTGGAAAATATCTGAGGTCGGTTATAAGTCGACAGGAAATATCTGAGGACGGTATTGAGGCGGTGGACACGTGAGCAGAGATTATGGAAAACCAATAGGAGACTGACAAGTGTCTAATTAGGGTTTCAATGGAAAATTATAAATAACCTCTCCAAAAGAGAACGAAGGGATCCCCAATTTTTAGAGAGAGAAAGCTTGTATTTCAAGGTCAAGTACCTGTAAAAAGGGTCCGGCGAAAGCCGATCCGAACTGATTTTGAGGAATAAAAGTTAAGCACTTTTTCCCACTCGTTTCTGCTATCTGATTGTTGTTCTTCTTACTATTTTTGGTATTGTATTGGTTGTGTTACTCTTAACATAAACAAAATGGCGCTAGAAGAAGGTTTCTTGTGATCTGCAGTCCCACGTGTTCAGTCAGCTCTTCAGATTTCGTTTTATATTTTCTGTCCGATTTTCATTTTTTGTGAGGAGCTGAACCTCAGCTTGTCGTTGTGTTCGAGTTTGGCGGAGAAAAGAGGAGGAATTTCTGTTCATCCTACTAGTCAGTATGGATCCTTCTGAAAGTTCAAGAAGAAATCCCGGTAAGGAGCGCCAGGAGAGGACGGTGCAATCGGGTCCAAATGAGCTCGACCCGGAACAAGTAAGGTCGTTTATGCAGCACCCTACCTTTGCTAAGGAATTTGAGGAGATGATGAAGAAGGCAGCAAAGTCAGTCTTGACGCCAGAAGCTCTGGTCGGCAACCCCAAGAACGCTGACCTTCGGGAAGGGCAGGCGGAGTCAGACCCAGCCCGAGAGGCAGCAAAGAAAAATGGCAAAAGAAGGCTAGAGGAGGAAACCGAGCTGAATGCTAAGAGCAGGCCTGAGAGATCCCCCATTGCGCGTCGCTTCACATTCTCCTCTCCCCAGAACGTCTTTTCTCGGCTCGGAAAGCCAGCTAGCAAGGCACAGGAAGACCATCATGAAAAATCGGCTAACAGTAAGAGTGTGGCCATGAGCATTCCACGTAAGCCAGACGAGGAGTTGGCCGAGCTGAAATATCTGAAGCAGAGAATCGCCGAGTTGGAGGCCAAGCAGATCACCCCCCCGCTTCGGCCCACATATCCAATCTCACAACCAGTTCTGACCAGCTCGGCATGTGATGACGAGTCCCCCCTGTCTATCCAAATCCTCTCTGAACCGCTAGAGGGAAAGCTGAAAATCCCCCCGATCGCTCTGTACAAGGGGAGCAGCGACCCGACTCGCATTTAAGTCACTACCAGAATTACATGGACATGCTCGGTGCATCCGACACGTACAGGTGCCGGATGTTCTCCATGACGCTGGACGAAGCTCCGCTAAGATGGTATCGATCACTACCGCGTTATTCTATCTGCTCGTGGCCGAAATTGAGATCTTCCTTCAGAGGACAATTCGTGGTTTCTAAAGCCATTGTTGCACCCAAAAGAGCCATAGCTACTATAGTACAACAACCAAATGAGTCACTCAAGAGCTACATAGCAAGGTTCACAAAGCAAGTTTCAGAGTCTCAGCCTTGCGGTGACGAAGCTCTACTTATTTTAGCTCAGAACAGATTATCTGATAACTCATTCTTTAAATGGATCAATAACCAGCAAGACCCACAGAACTTCCAGGAATTCCTCACACTAGCTGCGTCACAAATTGCTGCCGAGCAGAACATGTTCGCTCTAGTAATCTCCTTCCCACAGCATAACAAGTCAGCCCGTCAAGTTGACAAAAACCCAAGCTCTCAAGCAATCACGTCTAAAAAGCTCCTACAAGACAAACACACCGACCTCCTAGCAGAATATAATGAGGTCTACTCGATGACAGCTGCCACAATTTTCGAACGGATCAAAGACCTGGATATTCTTCCCCCGGCTCGCCCGATCAAGAAAGACCCTTCTTTGCTGGACAAGAAAAGGTTCTGCAGGTACCATGGATCGATCGGGCACAACACGGAAGAGTGCCACGATTTGGTCCGCGCCCTGATCAAAGTCTGTGATGATCGGAACCTGCTGCCATTCTCAAAGAATCACCAAGCCAGACAAGAACGAAGAGACAACAACCAGCCACCCCCACCCCCACAAGCCGGAACTGGAGCACCAAGGGAGACTCTGACCTTTATCAATACGAGCCGAGCTGAAGAAGAAATTTCGAGCAGAAAGAGGAAAGCCCTGATCAGGGAGGCTAGGAACTCGATTCAGAAAACGAAAGTCGTGAGATCTGACGTCTTTCATTTCATCGAACAGACAGAAGAGGAGGACAAACTTGTGTCATCCTTTACTTTTCATGAGTCTGATGCAGCGCCGCTTGACCACCCACACTCGAACGCACTGGTAATTACAGTGCCGATCTTGGGAATTCGAACGCATTGAGTTCTCGTAGATCCCGGTGCATACGCAAGCATAATCTACCTGCCAGCCTTTCGAAGGATGAGAGTGCTGAAAGAATACATCGAGCCGTGTGAGGATAGGATCAGAGGGATCAGCGGCAGCTATGTGCAGACCCTTTTCCAAGTAAGACTATCTGTGGAGTTCGGCACTGGAGAAGAAAAGAGGACCATACTCACAACCTTCAAGTTAATAGATGTCCCGAGCGATTACAACGCTCTCATCGGCAGACCAGCTCTTTACGACCTCAAAGGCGCAATATCAGTCTACCACTACTCGATCAAATTCCCAGGCATCTTAGGTGAATGTGAGCACCGAGGAGACCAAGTAGCTGCGTGGGAATGTAGTTGGTCGATCAGGCCAAAACAGATAAACATGGTCGAGCAGATGAGCGAAGAACCAATTGAGGAAGCAAGCGAAGAGCTGGGAGAACCGATTGAGGAAGCAAGTGAAGAAATGGGAAGCAAGGACATGCTGATCTCAAAAAAGACCGCCGAGCTCACAGAAGAAGGAGCAGGAAAAAGGTCGAGCTCCATTCAGGACACCAGCAAATATGTTGAGCTCAGCCAAATCGAACAGAACAAGGAACACATGGAGAAGGAGCTCTTTGGGCAACAGTGCCGAACAGAGAATGCCGAGCTCAATAAACCCGAACAGGAGAAAGATCAGGAAACTCGAACCGATGAATCCGAGCTCAAGTCAGCTGAGCAGGAAGATGCCGACCTGAGCAGGGACCGAGGTCGGCGGCCAGGCAAAGAGCCGATGTGGGAGTCAAAAAACATAGTCTGCCGAACTGAAGAATCCGAGCCGAAAATGGGGGAGGATGAGCTGGACCCTCGAAAACTGAGCTTGAAAAGAAAGGTTGTCCATGCGTAGCCGGTTGAGTAGTTAGATTGGATATCAGTTGACGAGCACGACCCGAACAAATAACTCTGGGTCGGCCATGATCTCAAGGAGCCCATCAGGTCTGAGTTGATAAGCTTTCTGAAAGAAAATCAAGACGTCTTTGCTTGGACACACGCTGATATGCAGGGCATCGACCCAGAGCATGCTTGCCACAGACTTAACATCGACAAAAATGTCAGGTCGGTGATACAGAAGAGGAGGAAGCTCAGCCCAGACCGATACGAGGCACTGGAGTAAGAGGTCTTGAAGCTCCTTGACAATAAATTCATTTGCGAGGCCAGGTACCCGGTTTGGGTGGCTAACCCTGTTCTCGTCAAGAAGCAAACAGGCCAGTGGCGGCCATGTATTGATTTTTCAGATCTCAACAAGGCTTGCCCCAAGGACAGCTATCCGCTCCCTCACATTGACTACATGGTGGACGCAACAGCTGGACACGAGTTGATGAGCTTTATGGACGCCTACTCGGGGTACAATCAGATCCCGATGCACCCAGACGATCAGGAGCACACATCATTCTACTCGGCGAGAGGTCTCTACTGCTACACCATGATGCCGTTTGGCCTGAAGAATGCTGGGTCTACCTATCAGCGTCTAGTTAATAAAATGTTTGCTAGTATGATAGGAAAGACTATGGAAGTCTATGTAGACGACATGCTCGTCAAATCCTTGTACTCAACTGACCACATCGATGATCTGAATAAAATGTTTTCATTTTTTTGTATTTACCGAATGATGTTAAACCCAAAGAAATGCTCATTTGGAGTTAGCTCAGGAAAATTTTTAGGCTATATGGTAAGTCAAAGAGGCATTGAAGCCAACCCAGATAAAATTCGAGCTATAACTGAACTACAACCTCCTAGAAGCATAAAGTAAGTACAGAGCTTAACCGGCAAAATGGCCGCTCTGAATCGTTTCAGAGATGTGCCGAGCTGCCGAGCTGGGATGGCGCCGAGCAGGAACACGCAGCCAGCAGCATCCGCCGAGGATGCCCGCGCAGCATCGCCAGGCGCGGACCCGTGCTGCCAAGCAGAGATGTGCCGAGCTGCCGAGCAGGAACACGCAGCCAGCAGCACCCACCGAGGACGCCCGCGCAACATCGCCACCCGCGCTGCCGAGCTGCCGAGTTTGGTTGCACGCCTAGCAGGATTTCCCCCGGGAGACGACAGGCCCTCCTCCCTGGCGCTACCTGCCGAACACTCCTGCCTGGAGGCGCCGAGCAGAGATGTGCCGAGCACATTGAGTTTGACACCTTGCCGAGCAGGATCTTACTCGGGAATGCCAGGCGGTCCGAGTTATGTGCCAAATACTCCTGCTTGGGGGTGCCGCGCAGAGAAATGCTGGACAGGTTGAGCTCAGTCGAGGGGTGCACTGCCTTAATCGATCTTTCAACCCGCCAACGATCCCAGTAAGCCGAGCAGAGATATTAGACTGACGGCTTTAAGTCCATCCGAAGTGGAAAATGTCTGAGGTCGGTTATAAGTCGGCGGGAAATATCTGAGGACGGTATTGAGGCGGTGGTCACGTGAGCAGAGATTATGGAAAACCAATAGGAGACTGACAAGTGTCTAATTAGGGTTCCAATAGAAAACTATAAATAACCTCTCCAAGAGAGAAAGAAGGGATCCCCAATTTTTAGAGAGAGAAACATAGAGAGCTTTAAAGAGAGAAAGCCTGCATTTCAAGGTCAAACACCTGTAAAAAGGGTCCGGCGAAGGCCGATCCGAACTGATTTTGAGGAATAAAAGTTAAGCACTTTTTTCCACTTGTTTCTGCTATCTGATTGCTGTTCTTCTTACTATTTTTGTTTTGTATTGGTTGTGTTAACATAAACAATATATAAACATAATAAATATATAATATAATTAAATAACGAAACGAAAGGAAAAGTTAATCGTCGAGACGAGCGAACTCTTTCCTTAAGATTCTTATTGCCCCGTACTACGTGCTCACAGTTTGATAACAATGAACCTCCCAAGATACAACGACGTACTACGTGCTCACGTTTTGATAGCAATGAACCTCCCAAGATACAACGACAAACGGAGCTGGACGGAGCAGACAATCCAGTCAACCTAGCGAACGAGAATTGGGCAGACAACTGAGCAAAACCCTAACTGCAAGCTATATGATGCGTGAGGCAGGTAGGATTATGATATGTATGCGAGAGCTCTCTTATAAACACGTTTTGATGTATGTATTATGTTTTTACACTATGTGAGAGTTGATATTTATAGATTTGAGGAACCCTTAAACAAGGTAGGAAATCTATAGGAATTAGAATTCCTAATACAAGCCAATCTCCTTCTCTTGCTCAATAAGAAAGACTTAGAAGCTTCCAGAAGAGGCCCAAACTAATTAAAGCCCAAGCAATTAAATAGTTTGCGGTCCACCAACTCTAATAATTCGATTTCCATAAAATAATGAATAACATTCATATATCGGACAATCCCTATCTACTTAGGAAATTCCTCACCCTCATTACTTTCCAAATGTCCAACCTTGGTCATTGACTTTTCACTCACCCAAATACGGATTTGTGAAAGTAAATATACCACAATTATCTACTCGAAACGTAGATTAACAATTTGACGTTCGTTTACAAAATTAACGACCCGGCTACATTTGGAATATTTGGTCAAAACTACCACATATAAGTTTACCAAATCCAATATCCCCAACAATCCCCCACATGAGTGCAAAATCAATATAATGATGCATGGGACTCAATTGCTCAGTTTCCACATGAAACGTTATCACATATGGACAGGTAGCTTTTGACTTTGAACCTTTCCGCAGGGAAATACCATCGGATAAACCCACGACCTAGTTGACTGTGTCTTTGAACTATTCCGAGTCCGAGCCTACCGAGACAATGATACTCACATAATAACGTTTACGCCAATTCTGCAAGTTCTAAGTTGTTTCCATTTTGGCCTTGGAACACTCTTTGATTCATAAGTGCTTCGGGCGAGGCGACACTCCTCTACACTTAAATAGGTGACCTTATCTATCAGAAGTATCCTGCTATACTTCACCTTTAGAGGTATAGATCATCATTAAAAGTCTAAGATTTACCCTACGCCACGGTCATCAAGATATCACTTGGATATGCTCTCTAGGGAAATAGGTTTAGCTCATGGCTAGGTACCAAGTGTTCAGAAATAGAACAGTCCAAAGCTTTATTTTTCCCATTGAACCAAGTTCTTGGGATCTCCAGTCATCATGGTTGGATTTCCACTAAGGACCATTCTTTTGTGTGGACTTTAGCCCATTCCCTCTAGCATAGAATTGATCTCTATTTAAACTCTTTGCAAACGGATCCGTTATAATTTCCTTTGATCTCACATAATCAAAGGAAATTCCTCATGAGATCAATTCTCTAACGGTATTGTATCTTCGACGAATATATCGCGAATTACCGTTATTCATTTCATTGTAAGCCCTCGCGATAGCAACTTGATTATCGCAGTGTATCATAAACATTGATACTGGCTTCCTCCAACATGGAATGTTATCGAGAAAATCTCAAACCACTCAGTCTATTCACTAGATTTATTCATAGCTATGAATTCTGATTCCATGGTGGTTCGGGCTACGCATGTTCGCTTAGTGGACCTCCACAATACAGCGCCTCCACCGACGGTAAAAACATAACCACTCGTGGAGTGTGAATCTTTAGAGTCCTATATCCAGTTCACAATACAGTACTCTTCTAGTACTTCTGGATATTCCATGCAGCCCAAAACTCAGAGTATACTTCAAGTATAGTGATACTCTAGTTAGCCCTATCCAGTGGTCACTGTTCGAGTTACTCGTGAACCTACTTGATTAGTACACTAAATAGGCTAGATTTAGTCTAGTACAAATGGCAACGTACATAAGTCTTCCAACAATCATAGCAAATTCCAGCTGAACCACTAAATTACCTTTGTTTTACACTAAACGAAGTTTAACATCAAATGTAGTTTTAGCCATTTTGTCATCAAACCAATCACGCCTTTCCAGTACGCTTTCCACATAGTGGAACTGAGAAAGTACTATGCTGTTTGATTTCTTATGATCTTGATCCCAAGAATCACATCGGCTAACCCCATATCCTTAATATCAAAGTTGTCTTTAAACATGTTGTTAGTACTTGTGATCACATCACTTGAGTTACTCAATATCAACATGTCGTCAACACAAGACAAACAATGATAAAAGAGTTAGGTGTGTTCTTCACATAAACACATTAGTCGCATTCATTAATGCGAAAGCCATTGGTCATCATCACAGTATCAAACTTGATATGACATTGTTTTGGTGCTTGTTTCAATCCATACAGTGATTTAACAAGTCTACACACCTCATTCTCTAGACCAGGAACCACAAACCCATCAGGTTGTTCCATATAAGTCTTTTCAACTAACTCACCATTCAAGAATGATATTCGCATTCCTATTTGATTAATTTCAAGATTGTGTAGCGCAACAATCGCCCAAATCACCTTAATAGATGTGATTCTAGTTACAGGTGAGTAAGTAACAAAGAAGTTGTATCCTTCTCTCAGTTTAAAGCCTTTAGCTATCAGCCTAACTTTATACTTATCAATCAAGCCATCATCTTGATACTTTATCCTTAGGACCCACTTGCATCTAAGGGGTTTTATTACCATGGGAAAGATAAATTAATTCCCATGTATGATTGTCTCAATCTCGATTTGATGGCTTCCTTCCACATAGGAGCATCAAGGCTTCTTGAGTTGACAAGGTTCATTATCTAACAAATAGGTCATGAAATCTGGACCCAAACATTTTAGCAATCCTAGTCCTTTTACTCAGCCTTGATTTAACATTATCATGTGATGCATCTTGAAGTGCAAGAGATGGTGCTTCATCTTCAGCATCACGAGATCTCTTGTTAAAGTCATCACCATTTCCTTTGCAAGGATATATGTGTTCAAAAACTACTGCATTCCTTGACTCAATGGTCGTTCCTTCAGTCACATCAAGTATATCAAACTTGTGTACTAGGAACCAATATGCATTGCTATTATGCGCATATCTAATGAAGACACAATCGACTGTGAAGGCCTTATCTTCACTCTCTTTGACTTTAGGACCCTTTCCTTATCCAAGCACCCCACATTTTGAGGTAACAGTAAGCAAAAGCTTACCTTTCCATAACTTATATGGAGTCCTTTCCTTTTCCCGTGTAGAGTAACCTATTCGAAATATGGTAAGAAAAAGGATCGTCACCACCCACATATTAGGGGTTAACCCTGAACTGATTAACATAACGTTCATCATTTCTTCTAGGGTTCTATACTTGTGTTTAGCGACACCGTTTGATTTAGATGTACAGGTAGCAGTTGTTTGATGAATTATGCCATATTCAGCACAAAATTCCTCACACAGTACAACATGCTCTCCACCTCAATCACTTCGAATTACTTAATTTGAGTTTTAAGTTGATTCTCAACTCCATACTTGAAGACTTTGAAAACATCAAAGACTTCGTTTTTGCCCTTAGCAAATAAATGTCACAAATTATTGTGCAGTCATCAATGAAAGTAATAATTTACTTTTTACCCCCTCTAGTTTGCACAAGTTTCAAATCACATATCTCGATGTGAAATAACTCTAGAGGTACATAACTCTTTTCTCCAAATGAAAAGATACTTTAGGCGTTTTACGCCTCAACACAAAACTCACATTTTGTGTTTTAAGTCGAACTTGACATTTAATTGTAAAGTCAAATTTATCAATTTGTTGGACTTTATAATGAGCTTTATATCATAGCCTCAATGCTAGAATACCCAATTTCCAAATAAGCACATAAGACCAACAATTATGACTTCTCATAATTTTCTTTTGGCTTTTCGAGCTTTATATGAATTTTGCAAATTCAATACTCATACGAGATCATCTATCTCAAATTAGCTATCTCAATATCCACTTTACTTGACCAACGAGGTCCCATTTTTCACCATGGAAAAATCGAAGTGATATGAGAAGCTCCCACAATTAAATCTCAAGATTCATAACTTAAATTCAAATTTAATTGACACCAAACTCTATAAATTTTACTCAAACAATGAGTTCAAATTTATAAGTTTATAGAATTTCTCAGTTGAATTAAATCAAACTTAAAACTCACACTTTAATTTTGAAACCCAATTCAACAATTAGGCCCCCACAATTTATTATAAATCTAGTTCGAAACTAGATTTTAATTTATTGAGCCCAAATAAGTAATATTTTGCCCAATATCCATTACCCATGAAGGTCTTGAATTTCTTCCGATTTCTTCTTTACAAGAAGAACCAACGGCTGCTACAATGGCAATCCAATGGACCTTACTATCATTCAAGCCCAAGTTTAATTTCTATTAAACTTCATTACCAATTTTTGGCCCAGGACTAAACTAGTCATTGCCAAATATTTATTTAAGTCCAAACTTAATAGATTAGGCCCAGAGCCACAATATATTATTAAAACCAATAATAATTGACCCAACAAGGCTCATTATAATGCCTTATCCAAGACATCCAGCCCACGTGGGCTTAACCCAAACACAAGACTAACATGGCTTGTTCGGCCCACAATCACTACTGCAAAGTGAGGCCCATGACTTTAAACTTAAAAT
This sequence comes from Phtheirospermum japonicum, assembly GCA_014905375.1. NCBI lineage: Eukaryota > Viridiplantae > Streptophyta > Magnoliopsida > Lamiales > Orobanchaceae > Phtheirospermum > Phtheirospermum japonicum. The sequence continues at coordinate 68,464 of BMAC01000580.1, forward strand.
TGTTAAGCCCACAAGGCCTTTTTGAAATCAGGCACTTTTAAAATATATTAGGCCCAACATTAATAGCCCAAAGACAAACCTAGGCTTTTTGGCTTTCTTCTTCACAAGAATTAGCTGCCTGTAACGTGAGACAGCAGCAAACCTCAAAGTCTCCACGGATCTGGTCCAATCACCATCGCCAAGTCCGTTTGCCGCGAGAGTTACCGGTGAACGGCGCACAACGGCAGCAACTGCAATCCGCCACCGACGCCGCTGCGTGAGCAGCCTGCTCGTAGACCACCGCCTCCGAAAACCCATCTAGAACCTCCGTCGTTCATCCTCTCTCCGTGAGGCGGCTACGCATCGACTGTCGGAGCCTGACCTCGCCGTGGTCTCTGCGCATCTCAGTGGAAAGGAGGATCTCCACGCCTGCCACCGCTTCGGTACGTCGCCGTTGCCACGTGATTAGAACTAGCCTCCAATCCGCTGCCACACACCGCCGACAAAAATCCTCTGGTACCACAGACGCCACCGCCAGCAAGTCAGAAAACCGGCGGGCTTCAGCTTTCTCCTTTTTCCATCACCAGAAATCGGTCGGCAGCAGTTTAGGTAATTGAAATTGGTCGAATAGGAGGTCCAGAGAGGGGAGCCCGAGTTTCTCAGATTCAAAGGCCCAATTGGGGAGGCACGAGCCTGGGTTGTCGATTTTAATTATTATTGTTATTTTTCCAATCAGTTTCCTGCCCCATGAATAGTAGATTTGTCCTCGAAAGAATCGACCGTAAAGCTCGTCTGTTGTCTTTGTTGGACCCTGTCATATTCAATTACAGAATCCAAATTGATCGTAATTCTCGCCTGTGTCAAACTCGCATGAGTTTAAGTTTTAGATTGGAACTAGTTGGGTTTTGGTAGGGATGATTAAGACGATCGTGTCAGGTTATGTACCCTTCGAATATCTCCGTCTCGTGCATCAAAAAATAGCTCAAACCATAGAAAAAACAATTATTTGTTAGTATCGCAAATAAATCACTAGTAAGAATCTTAAGTTATTGGGTAAACAATAATATATTGGGATAATATCGGGGAATAATTGAACCAACATGTCTATCACAATCAAGCAAATATATTATATATAAACATAATAAATATATAATATAATTAAATAACGAAACGAAAGGAAAAGTTAACCGTCCGTATTACGTGCTCACGGTTTGATAGCAATGAACCTCCCAAGATACAACGACATACTACGTGTTCACACGGTTTGATAGCAATGAATCTTGGCAATGAACCTCCCAAGATACAACGACATACTACGTGCTCACACGGTTTGATAGCAATGAACCTCCCAAGATACTCACGGTTTGATAGCAATGAACCTCCCAAGATACTACGTGCTCACACGGTTTGATAGTAATGAACCTCGCAAGATACTCACGGTTTGATAGCAATCAACCTGGCGAACGAGAATTGGGTAGACAACTGAGCAAAACCCTAACTACAAGCTATAACCGTGATAGCAATCAACCTGGCGAACGAGAATTGGGCAGACAACTGAGCAAAACCCGCGAACGAGAATTGGGCAGACAACTGAGCAAAACCCTAACTGCAAGCTATAACCGTGATAGCAATCAACCTGGCAAACGAGAATTGGGCAGACAACTAGCAAAACCCTAACTGCAAGCTATATGATGCGTGAGGCAGGTAGGATTATGATATGTATGCGAAAGTTCTCTTATAAACACATTTTTATGCATGTATTATGTTTTTACACTATGTGGGAGTTGATATTTATAGATTTGATGGATCCTCTTAAACAAAGGTAAGAAATCTATAAGAATTAGGATTCCTAATACAAGTTAATCTCCTTATCTTGCTCGATAAGAAAGACTTAGAAGCTTTCAGAAGAAGCCCGAACTAATTAAAGCCCAAGCAATTAAATAGTTTGCGGTCCACCATCTCTAATATTTCGATTTCCATAAAATAATGAATAACATTCATATATCGGACAATCCCTATCTACTTAGAAAATTCCTCACCCTCATTACTTTCCAAATGTCCAATCTTGGTCATTGACTTTTCACTCACCCAAATACGGATTTGTGAAAGTAAATATACCACAATTATCTACTCGAAACGTAGATTAACAATTTGACGTTCGTTTACAAAATTAACGACCCGACTATATTTGGAATATTTGATCAAAACTACCAGATATAACTTTGCTAAATCCAATATCACCAACAGCTTAAATAACAATAAAGCTACTTCGTATATATATATTAACCTATTGTCTAAGTGCTCGGTTTTAGTTTGATAGAGTGGCAGAACCTTAACTTTAATTAATTAAGCAAGTGTTGGTTGAGATTATTTGTTGCAGAAACAAACAAAGTGGATGAGACTTGAATATGTTTGTTGCTGCTGGTTATTAAATGAAGAATACAAAGTGGCAGGCTTCAATAGTTGTGTGCTGCTGAAAGTTGAAAACAGAGTTTGATATTCAACCTTACAGGCTTAACCAATTCCTATATCTGCTGCAATTGTTTATGCGGCTCGTGTCCCACACAATGGCTTAACAACAAGAAGGAGTTTGACGGAAGGATACCTAACATATGGTTATTGACATTTTTCAGCATAATATTTTGTTTTAGGGTGCTCATTATTGAGTTATGTTCTTGATGTAACTTGGCTGGTATTTTCATATATTATGAATCATTATTTAATTTACGGCATGTTGACTTCTTTTGCCAATCTGAAATGTCTATTGAGTTTTGTTTAGGCCATTTCAAGCAGTCTGCACAACAACTCCAGCAGTTTGCACTAAAAAAGAATATTTCACTATATTCCCCGTTTTTAATTTTTTTAGTCTTATATTATTTTGTAAGGTATTATTAAATAAATAATACATTTTTAATTCATGATTGGCGAAATAATACTTATTAATTTTATTTATTTTTTTGCGTTTTTGAATTTGAATTAAAAAACTATTATTTATTTAATAATACATTTTGTAATTGGTAAGCATAAATCATATGTAATTTTAATTCATAATAATAAATAGATTTAATTAGATTAGAGCAAAATAAAAATAACATTCATAACAATATTTAAAAAAAAAATAAAGTTACATAATAATATAAACTAATTCTCCGAATTAGAATATTCCTCCCATAAATGATCAATAATGCATTTCGAAGTGTGAAATGATCCTCTGCATTTTTGATTTGTCTAAATCGAGCAAGAAAGTCTTCAAATCGAGTATGCTCCTTTTCAACAAATTCTACATCTGAAGGTGACACTTCTCTTGTTTCATCAATTGGAGCATCAAGATCTCGTTCATCCTCAATTATCATATTATGCATTATTATGCACGCGGTCATAATATCTTGTAAACCACTTTTACTCCAAAAACGTGCTGGATTTGCTACAATTGCAAATTGACTTTTGAGAACTCCAAAAGCACGTTCGACATCCTTCCTACATGCTTCTTGTTTCTTTGCAAAATATGTTTTTTTGGGATCACTTGGTGCATGGATAGTTTGTACAAGAGTTGCCCATTTTGGGTATATATTATCAGCTAAATAGTAGCCCATATTGAATTCCTTACCACGTATGACATAATTTGCCGAAGGAGAAATGCCTCTAGCAAGGTTTGAGAAAAGATGAGACGTCTCCAACACATTAATATCATTGTTGGATCCTGGCATTCCAAAATATGCATGCCATATCCATAGATCATAATAAGCTACAACTTCAAGAATAGTTGTTGGTGATCCACTCCAGCCGACATATTGTCCTGCCCATGATGTGGGACAGTTTTTCCACTTCCACTGCATACAATCCAAACTACCTAACATGCCTGGAAACCACGTTGCTTACCAATATAAAGTAATCTAGCCACGTCATTAGCAGTGGGTGATCGTAGATATTGTTCAGCAAATATCTCTCGAACAGCACGACAAAATCTTTTGACACATTCAATTACAGTAGACTCTACAATTTTTATGTACTCATCAATTGCATCTGCTGGAACTCCATATGCTAGTACGCGAAATGCAGCTGTTACCTTTTGGAGAGTAGATAAACCTACTGTCCCGGCTGCATTCCTCCGTTGTACAAAGTAACGATCATGATTTTTTACAGCATCGACGATACGCAGGAATAAACTTCGACACATCCGATAGCGTCGACGAAACTGCTCTTCATTGTACGTGGGATTTGTTGAAAAGTAATCGTTGAAGAGGTTTTCAACAGCTGCTTCTCGATCACGAAAAATTGTTATTCGACCCTGAACAGAGCCGCCATGAATAGGTTCAGCGTTTCATTGCCTAATAAGAAATTCAGATACCATAAGACTGTTATTGTATATTTGTTGAACAACTAGTTGTTGTTCTGTATCGTAACTATCGATCAACTGTTGAAACTCATCATCAGATGAGCTCGAAGAAAAAGATGAAGATATAGCAGGAAGGTTATTATAATTGAAATTCATTTTTCTTCAATGAAACAATTATGGTGAGGGACAAATTTTTGTAGTGGGGATAAAATGAATACATCACATGTACATTATATAATTATCCATGATCAATGAACACTATTCAAGAAAGCACAATCCTTGTGCTTTCAATTATGGTCGTTGATCATATATCATTTGCATCCTAGCCGTTCAATGCTCATATCCAAAAGGTGAATACTATTCAAGAAAGCACAATCCTTGTGCTTTCAATTATGGTCGTTGATCATATATCATTTGCATCCTAGCCATTCAATGCTCATATCCAAAAGCTGAACATTATTTAAGAAAGCACAACCCTTGTGCTTTCAATTACGGTCGTTGATCATATATCATTTGCATCTTAGCCGTTCAATGCTTATTTCCAAAAGCTGAACACTATTCAAGAAAGCACAATCCTTATGCTTTCAATTATGACCCTTGATCATAAAATTCATATTTCAATCATAGCCCTACATGTGTATCTCCAAGTTTTCTATAAATAGACCATGTAACATATATTATTTGACACATAAATCATAAAAATCATAATTATTATTCATTCCATTTTTTAGCACCCTCTACTCATCTCAATAATGTCAAAGTCACGTTCTAAAATTTATACTGTTGCAGAAGATCGACATCTACCGTGTATCTTGATGTTTCACAAAATTTATACTGTTGCAGAAGATCGACATCTTTGTACCGTGTATCTTGATGTTTCACAAGATCCAATTGTGGGAATAAACCAACCAAAAGATCAATTTTGGAAGCGTATATCTGAATCTAAGTCGTACCCAAAGATCATTGCAATGTCGTATGCAAGCCATTCTCAAAGATTCAAGAAAATTCAGTCTTCAACAAATTAAATATCTGAATCTAAGTGGTGCAAATGAACAAATACTCGTAAGTAGTTATTTAAATACGCTTAATTTCTATTTTTTTGTCCCATTAAATCTTTTCTAATTTCTAGCATCTTTGCAATATTAATGCAGCTTGAGCGCGCAAACGAGTTGTTGATGCAACAAAGAGATTATGCTAGCGGATTTAAATTTGACCACGTATGGTCTCTTATGAAAAATTATGTACAAAGTGAGACAATTGGTGGAGTCAATTCATTTGCGGAAGAAGAAAATGTGTCGGAGTCACCTAATCCTTCAAATCCTTCGTTATCTTCATTTTCTATCAATTTAAGTGATGAAAATAAAAATATTAATAGTGGAGGTTTTTCCTCACAACGACCCGAAGGGGTCAAAAAATCCAAATTGAAAAGGAAACAGAATGAGGATGCATCTATTTTCGCAAAAGGCTTAAGGAAGAAAATGAGAAATTTCGAGAAATATTATTAAATTCAGCAGCAAAAAAAGATCGTGATATTGAAGTTCAAATGAAAAAAATTGAAGCAAGAAATCGTAAATCTAAAATAAACGAATTGATGAGAGAAGATAACATTTTAATGATGAATTTGGACACCATTTCTGATCCAGTACGACGCGAATTCTTCCGATAGGAGCAACAACAAATTATGCAGAAGCGAAGACAAGCACAACAACCAGACTAACAAGGCTCTAGTACATTTAATATGTTCGGTCAATTTTTTTCCAGATGTTGAAGGGGATGGAGCTGGTCTTCCAGATTATTAAGAAAATATTATGTGTGTTTTATTTGTATTTTTAATATTTTTTGTTTAGTTGTCGTATGTAATTTAAATTTGGTACTTCTATGTTAAAAATTTGTGTGTTTTATTTGTATTTTTAATAGTTTTATGTAATTTTATCTGTATTGGTAATTTTATGTTTCTACATTTTATATTGTAATTTTATGTGTAGTCTTTTTAATATTTTTACTTTTATTATTATTATTATTATTATTATTATTATTATTATTATTATATTACATTAAATTAAAAACAATATATATATTATATATAAAAGATAACATAATATATATATATATATATATATATATATATATATATATTACATTAAATTAAAAATAATATATATTATATAAAAAAGATAACATAAAAAAATATAAATATGTATATTACATTAAATAAAAAAAAAATGATAGCGCAGCTACAGTGCTGCACTGAAAATAGCGTTCCCTCAAGCTATTTCACCATCAGCACTGGAAATAGCGTTCCCTCAAGCCATTTCACCATTTTAACGTTGAAACAGTAATACTGTTGGAGCATTTTTTTTTGTTGCAAAATAGTGCTCTTGTACATGTAATGTGGAATTCACTGAGCTTTGCATATGATCTAGTGATGGACATGCAGAGAATTGATGCCAATGAGCTTGTTTGTTATGGAACAAACTAGATTTGTTAATTCTTTTATTGGTAACTGATTTATTATTCACACCATGTTCAACCATTGCATCATATGTTAAACAGTTGATGCTGGTAGTGAATTTAATTATACTATGTAAATGTACTGGTATGTTTCAGATATTGTAAATTGGACTAGAGCCTTGTAATTAATTCTTAATATGCAGGGCTCCCAGATTTTTCATATATAAATATGGTGATTGTTATATTAAAAAAAAAAAAGGCAACTTAAGTAACAAGTAGACGAGTTGGTGGGGTTGTGAAGGTTATAATGTTTTAACATTTAAGTACTGAGATATCTTCTTGAAGATGACCCTTTCATTTTGCACTTTCAACAATAGATATAACCCCCACTTCCGCTTTTAAAAAAAATCCAAGCTTCCACTCATAATATTCTCGAGAAATAGCATTGATATTTGTAAGATTTTATACTCACAAAAAGAGTTTTCATATATTAGTATATGGTTATGTTATATCATATTAATTTTTTATGATCTTAGGTCTCATCCCATGAGTGTTTATAGGAAAAACATATTTTTGTGTTATTTACATTTCTTATATATATATTTTACTGAATATTAGTACTAATATTACCACCATGATCAACTTTCGGTTTCTAATTTTTCCTAAGTACTGTAACCCACAAAACTCACTTATGAGTTTCACTCTCTGGGCCAAAGTTAGATTGATTTGAATCTTATATGATTGAAACCTAAAAGAGAGAAATCCACAATAGTCATGTGTATTAATATCAATCTAATTTAATATTTTTTTTATTATATTATTTAATGTAATGCTTTGTTTATAAAAATAATAAATTAATATTTTCATTTTATTGTCCTAGTAAAAAGTAGGAAATAAAATATCAAAATTGTAATAAAATAATATACGGATAAACTATAAACCAAACACAAAGTCTAAATCTACTTACCCTTTATTATACTAATTAAAGAATACTCCTAACTTTATATGGTTGGTTAAAAATATGTTTTTATCCTTTTAAAATTATAAATAATATTTTTTTTACAAACTACTATATTATTTTACATTTTTTTATATATATTATGTTGCATAAAATCACTAACATCGGATTTTTGTGTTTATTAAAATCCTTAACATTAGTTATTATAAAAACTGATGTCAATGAAATATTTCAAATTATTTAATTTCAGATGAAAGATTAAAATCACTTTTTATTAAATTTAAATTCGAAAAACTCATCTTCTTCTTCTTCCTCATCCTCCTCCCTCTCGTAATCCTATCCGCACCACCTTGTATTTCAAAGTATAATATCTATAAAACCGTGTCGCAAATCCAAGAGGGCCAAAATTGACCCAACAATTAAAATCGTCAGCCCGCAACGTTACCAATCAAAAGTACCAAATTTGACGAAAAAACATTATCGACCCGCTGACCGGCCCTATAGTTGGGTCGAGATATAAAAACTTATTTATACTCTAGTTAACCGCAAGTAGATGGTGTAGATATTATACGCGACGAGTAAGGTCAATTTCCACAATGACCATATGCTGATTTTAAATTGACAAGTAATATAATATAGATAATATAGTTTTATTATAACATTATTAGTGGCGCTCCATACAAATAAGCGTCACCCGGATTTATTATTGGTAACGCTTCCCACATATGAAGCGCCATCTAACCCTCATAAGTGGGCAGTTCCCTGCTATATTTTAACATATTTAAAGGCGGTAACTAAGCATAACTGCCACCAGTTTAACTTATTGGTGACAGTTCAAAACCGTCACCCGAAAGCAAACAATCGTAAGTGTCGCCCGAATTAGTGACGGTCAATAAACGTCGCTTATGAGTCCCCAGAAATGCCACTAATCGACCTTTTTGCACCAGTGACCCCTTCTACTACAATATGTCCCAAACACTCGACAGAAGGTTAGCCAAATGTGCATTTTGAAACTTTTATGCAAAATTATTGCGCTTAGGTGCTCAACGTGTTCCTCCAACATCTCACTATAAACTAAAATGTCATCAAAGAAAAAAATAACAAACTTATGTAGAAGCGACGCATACACATGACTCATTGTAGCTTGAAAGGTTGAAGGTGCGTTAGTAAGTTCAAGGGGCATTACGTTGAACTCATAATGGCCATCTATAATTCAAAATGCCATCTTAGCAATATACCAGGGTTACTTTCAGATTTGGTGATACTCAGAACACAAGTCCAACTTGGTAGAATATCAAGCCTTGCCTAGCTCATCCAATAATTCTTCTATGGTCAGTATTGGAAACTTATCCTTGATTGTGATGGCGTTGAGAGCCCTTTTGTCCACACAAAATTGAAATGTGCCATCCTTCTTTCAAACCAATAGAACAGGGGATGAAAATGGGCTCGTGCAGGGACAGATGATCCCTTCAATTAACATCTCCTTCACGCGACGTTCCATTTTAGCCTTTTGAAAATAAGGATACCGATAGGTCCTGACAATCACTGTCTTACACCCCGAGGCTAAATATATTTCATGATCGGTCTCACGATGGGGTGGGAGGCCCATAGGTGGTTTAAATAAAGTATGGTATCACTGAAGAACTTTGGCAATTTCAACTGGTAATCCCAAGGGTAGGGCGACATCTTCATGACTTTCACATTTCATTGAGAAAAACTGAATTGTGTATAGGCTATGGATTTCTTCACTTTCTATAAGGGCCTGAAGTTGATTAAATGTGACCGAGTCAGGGAGAGCATTGACATTCCCCTGTAGCAACACACTGTTACCCTCATACTTTAGTTCCATTGTCATTTGTTTGTAATCATGGGCCGCCTTTAAACCCTATAGCCAATGAACCTAGTACGATATCAAGTCCTTGAATGGGAAGGACATGAAGATCGATGGTGAAGGTATTGGGTAGACAGTAATATATTGCGATAATATCGGGGAATAATTGAACTAACAGATCTAACGCAATCGAACAAATATATTATATATAAACATAATAAATATATAATATAATTAAATAACGAAACGAAAGGAAAAGTTAATTGTCGAGGCGAGCGAACTCTTTCCTTAAGATTCTTATTGCCCCGTACTACGTGCTCACGATTTCATAGCAATGAATCTCCCAAGATACAACGACGAACGGAGCTGGACGGAGCAGACGATCCAGTCAACCTGGCGAACGAGAATTGGGCAGACAACTGAGCAAACCCTAACTGCAAGCTATATGATGCGTGAGGCAGGTAAGATTATGATATGTATGAGAACTCTCTTAGAAACGTGTTTTGATGTATGCAAAAGTGTTTTTACACTATGTGGGAGTTGGTATTTATAGATTTGAGGGACCCTTAAATAAAGTAGGAAATCTATTGGAATTAGGATTCCTAATACAAGTCAATCTCCTTATCTTGCTCAATAAGAAAGACTTAGAAGCTTGCAGAAGAGGCCCAAACTAATTAAAACCCAAGGAACTAAATAGTTTGCGGTCCACCATCTCTAATAATTTGATTTCCACAAAATAATGAATAACATTCATATATAGGATATTTAGTTTGCGGTCCATCATTTCTAATAATTTGATTTCCACAAAATAATGAATAACATTCATATATAGGACATTTCCTCTACTTAGAAAATTCCTCACCCTCATTACCTTCCCAATGTCCAACCTTGGTCATTGACTTTTCACTCACCCAAATACGGATTTGTGAAAGTAAATATACCACAATAATCTACTCGAAACGTAGATTAATAAATTTGTGAAAGTAAATATACCACAATAATCTACTCGAAACGTAGATTAACAGTTTGACGTTTATTTACACAATTAACGACCCGTCTACATTTAGAATATTTGGTCAAAGCTACCATATATAACTTTACCAAATCCAATTTTCCCAACAATCCCCCACATGAGTGCAAAATCAATGTAATGATGCATGGGACTCAATTGCTCAGTTTCCACATGAAACGTTATCACATCTGGACAGGTAGCTTTTGACTTTGAACCTTTCTATAGTGAGATACCATCGGATAAACCCACGGCCTAGTTGACCGAGTCATTGAATTATTCCGACTCCGAGCCTACCGATACAATAATACTCACATAATAACGTTTACGCCAATTCTGCAAGTTCTAAGTTGTGTCCATTTTGGCCTTGGAACACTCTTGGTTTCGCAAGTGCTTCGGGCGAGGCGGCCACTCCTCTACACTTGAATAGGTGACCTTGTCTATCAGAAGTATCCTGCTATACTTCACCTTTATAGGTATAGATCGTCATTAAAAGTCAAAGACTTACCCTATGCCACGGTCATCAGGATATCACTTGGATATGCTCTCTAGGGAAATAGGTTTAGCTCATGGCTAGTTACCAAGTGTTCAGAAATAGAACAATCCAACGTTTTGTTTTTCCCATTGAACCAAGTTCTTGGGATCTCCAGTCATCATGGTTGGGTTTCCACGAAGGACTATTCTTTTGTGTGGAGTTTAGCCCATTCTCTCTAGCATAGAATTGATCTCGATTTATATTCTTTACAAACGGATCTGTTATAATTTCCTTTGATTTCACATAATCAATGGAAATTCTTCTTGAGATCAATTCTCTAATGCTATTGTATCTTCGACGAATATGTCGCAAATTGCCGTTATACATTTCATTATAAGCCCCTTGCGATAGTAACTTGATTATCGCAGTGTATCATAATCATTGATACAGGCTTCCTCCAAAATGGAATGTTCCCGAGAAAATCTCGAAACCACTCAACCTCTTCACTAGCTTTATTTACAGCTATGAATTCTGATTCCATGGTGGACCGGGCTTTGCATGTTCGCTTAGTGGACCTCCAAAATACAACACCTCCACCGATGGTAAAACATACGCACTCGTGGAGTGTGAATCTTTAGAGTCCTATATCCAGTTCACAACACAGTACTCTTCTAGTACTTCTGGATATTCCATGCAGCCCAAAATTCAGAGTATCCTTCAAGTATAGTGATACTCTAGTTAACCCTATCCAGTGGTCACTGTTCAAATTACTAGTGAACCTACTTACTTAGTTCACTGATTTAGCTAGATTTAGTCTAGTAAAAATGACAATGTACACAGGACTTCCAACAATCCTAACAAATTCCAGCTGAACCACTGCGTCAAATAAAGTTTTAGCCATTTTATCATCAAACCCATCACACATTTCCAGTACGCTTTTCACATAGTGGGACTGAGAAAGTACTATGATGTTTGATTTCCTTATGATCTTGATACCAAGGATCACATCGGCTAAACCCATGTCTTTTATATCGAAGTTGTCTCTTAACATGTTCTTTGTACTTATGATCACCTCACTTGAGTTACTCAACATGTCATCAACATGAGACAAATAATGATTAAAGAGTTAGATGTGTTCTTCACATAAACACATTTATCGCATTTATTAATGTAAAAGCCATTGGTCATCATCACAGTATCAAACTTGATATGCCATTGCTTTGGTGCTTGTTTTAATCCATACGGTGATTTAACAAGTCTACACACCTCATTCTCTTGACCAGGAACCACAAACCCCTCAGGTTGTTCCATATAAGTCTTTTCAACTAACTCACCATTCAAGAATGATATTTGCATTCCTATTTGATTAATTCCAAGATTGTGCAGCGCAACAATCGTCAAAATCACCTTAATAGATGTGATTCTACTTACAGGTGAGTAAGTAACAATGAAGTTGTATCATTCTCTCAGTTTAAAGCCTTTAGCTATCAGCCTAGCTTTATACTTATCAATCAAGCCATCATCTTGATACTTTATCCTTATGACCCACTTGCAACCAAGGGGTTTTATTACCATGGGAAAAATCAATCAACTCCCATGTATGATTCTGCAAAATTGAATCAACATTGATGGCTTCCTTCCACATAGAAGCATTAGGACTAGACTAGGCTTCTTGAGATTCACTATCAAACAAATAAATCATTTAAGCAGTCCCAGCCCTAGATTCATAATCATCACCATCTTGTGATGCAACTTGAGCTGTAAGAAGTGTTGCTTCATCTATAGCATCACAAAATCTCTTTCAGAACCATCACTATTTTCTTTGCAAGGACAAAAGTGTTCAAAGATTATTACATTTCTTACTTCAAAGGTCGTTCCTTCAGTCATATCAAGTATAACAAACTTGTGTACTAGGAATCAATACGCATTGCTATTATGCGCATATCCAATGAAGATACAGTCAACTGTGAAGGCCTTACCTTCACTCTCTTTGGCTCTGGTCTTTTTACCTTAACCAAGTACCCCCACACTTTGAGGTAACTGTAAGTAGAAGCTTACCTTTCCATAACTCATATGGAGTCCTTTCCTTTACCGTGTAGGGTAACCTATTCAAAAGATGGTTAGCGAAAAGGATCGTCACCCCCACATATTAGGGGTTAACCCTGAACTGATTAACATAACGTTCATCATTTCTTCAAGGGTTATATACTTGCGTTTAGCGACGCCGTTCGTTTTAGGTGTACAGGGAGCAGTTGTTTGATGAATTATGCCATATTCAGCCCAAAATTCCTCACACAGTACAACATACTCTCCACCTCAATCACTTCGAATTGTCTTAATTCGAGTTTTAAGTTGAATCTCAACTTCATATTTGAAGGCTTTAAAACATTAAAGACTTTGTCTTTGCCCCTTAGCAAATAAATGTCACAAATTATTGTGCAGCCATCAATGAAAGTAATAATTTACTTTTTACCCCCTCTAGTTTGCACAAGTTTCAAATCACATACCTCGATGTGAAATAACTCTAGAGGTACATAACTCTTTCAACCAAATGAAAAGATACTTTTGGCGTTTTAGCCTCAACACAAATCTCACACTTGTGTTTTCAATCAAAATTGACATCTAATTATAAATTCAATTTTATCAATATTGTTGGGCTTTGTAAAGGGCTTTATATCATAGCCTCAATGCTGGAATACCCAATTTCCAAATAAGCACACAAAATCAACAATTATGATTTCTCATAATATTCTTTTGGATTTGTGAGCTTTATATGAATTTTATTAATTCAATACTCTTATGAGATCATTTACCTCATATTAGCTATCTCAATATCCACTTTATTTGACCAACAAAGTCACAATCTCCACCATTGAAAACTCAAAACGATATGAGAAGCTCCCACAATTAAATTTCAAGATCCAATTCATAAATTAAATCCAAATTTAATTCACATTAAACTTTATAAATTTAACCCAAACAATGAGTTCACGTTTATAAGTTTATAGAATTTCTAAGCCGAACTACATCAAGCTTAAAATTCACACATTAATAAATTTGAAACCCAATTCAACAATTTGGTCTCACAATTTATTATAAATCTAGTACGAAACTAGATTTAAATTATTGAGCCCAGATAAAAAATATTTTGCTCAATATCCATGACCCATCAAGGTCTTGAATTTCTTCCAGTTTCTTCTTTACAAGAAGAACCAACGGCTGCTACAATTGCAACTCAATGAACTTTACTATCATTCAAGTCCAAGTTTAATTTCTATTAAACTTCATTACCAATTTTTTGCCCAGGACTAAACTAGTCATTGCCAAATATTTATTTAAGTCCATGACTTAATAGATTAGGCCCATAAACAATTAAAATTTCTATGGCCCAAGGCTTAATGAAATTAAGCCCAACGAATGACCAAACAAAGGCCATATGCTATTTCCCATATAGGGAAAGTATGAACAGTCACATACTGCCATTAATTGGGTTATTAAAAACCCAAACAAATTTGAATGAGTCTCCAGAACTCGGTCCAAGACTAATGGCCCAGGTCCAATAGTTTTTTCATGAGCCCAAACAAAAGCCCATATACCTTTTGATTTTATTATCGGGCCCAATCATCAACTACACACCCAAGAGTTAGATAGTTAACACTTCAATTAGTAAGCCCGACAAATCTCCATTACTTAGTGGCCCACACAAGAAATTCTAGCCCAACACAAGCAACCCAAAAACAGGCCCAAGCCAGAATCCCTTTTCTTCTCCAGCATTCAATCGCCGCCATTAACAAGCAGAAGAAGCTTGCGTTCACCATCATCAAAACCGGAGTCGTCGACCACCATCGCCACCAAGACGCTGACCCAAGAAGTTCGACAGACTGCCCCCTTATTCACCAGCGCGTACCACCTGTCTCTTATACACATCTAGATGTGTATAAGAGACAGCATTAGGACTAGACTAGGCTTCTTGAGATTCACTATCAAACAAATAAATCATTTAAGCAGTCCCAGCCCTAGATTCATAATCATCACCATCTT
>BMAC01000580.1:94866-136071 GCA_014905375.1 Phtheirospermum japonicum
AATCGAAACAGTAACAAAGTTTATTACATAAATAAAAGTGTTCTATGGATGGGGAGGGGGAAACTGCTGCTGCTGCTGATAGGGAGCGGGGAACTGCTGCTGGAAACGAGCGTACATCTCAGCCATCTGGCGTTCGTCCGCGCCTGAAATTCCTCCTGCTGCCGGCGCTCCTCCGCACGCTGTCGCCTTTCCTCGGCTGCCTGCTGCTGCAACGCCTCAAGCTGCGCCCTCTGAGCCTCGACCTGCGCCTCGAGCTCTCTGATCTGTCGTCTATCAGCCTGGGATGAGGAGGAGGTGGAAGAACATTTGGCGCCCTGATTTCCGAGGGATTTTCCGAGGGAAAGGAATTCCCTCGGAAAAAACCGAGGGATTTTTATTTCCCTCGGTGTTCCCTCGGAAAATTCCGAGGGAATTTCGTTCCCTCGGAAAATCCCTCGGAAATTTGCTGTTTTTTGTAGTGGGTATTTATACAGGTGCATAACGGATGGAATTCTCACGCCTTTTCATCTGCCTCTTGGAATTTCATCTACCTTTTCATATTTAAGTGTGTGTGGACCAATGTGCCTCTTGGAATTCTCATGCCTTTTCGTATATAAATATTTCAGAAAATTATATGTAAAATAAAAAAAGAAATAAATATATACCTTGATCAAATCAATTTTCGAAGTGACGACTGCACAAAGAGACGAAGATTCAATAGCAAAGAAATAAATTACATGCCTTGGGTTTATGGGAATTGTTTTCGAAAATTCAATTGTAATGATTCAATGGCAACGATGAGGATTTAATTCCAAAATTCAGACAGAATATGGAATAGGTTTTGAATTTTTGTTCATCAATTAAATGCTACGTGAAGATTCAATTTACAAATTTGAGTAGAAAATAGGTTTTGAGTTTTTGTTCACCAATCTTAAAATCCAGAGAAGACATCAATTAACATATGCATCAGTTGTTGTGAAAGAGACCGATGCATATAGTATGAAGTCAAAAGTATAGGCATCAGTTCGGAGAACAAATCGATGCTATAAAGATTTTAATTTATTATATGCATCAGTTGTAAGAAAACAACCGATGCATCAGTTTTTAAATTTTGTTCAACAAATCTCGTAATTTCGCATTACAGAGATGCGCCAAAATATAGTTAACATATGCATCGGTTCTAAGTAAATAACCGATGCTCATATCTAAAGTATATACATCGATTCTAGAGAATAAACCGATGCTGTAGTTTTCCAATAAAAAGAAAAAAAAATTAATTTAATATATGCATTGGTTCTAAATCAACAATCGATGCTCATATTTAATTATAGGCATCGATTGTGTTGACTAATCGATGCCTATGTACTTTAATGAAAATTTAGATTTTTTATTATTATTATGGGAATCGGTCGTATCTAAACAACCGATGCACATAAGCTTTCCCGGACTATTATAGGCATCGGTTGTTTGGTAAAACTGATGAATATAACTTTCATTCATTAAAAAAAAATCGTGCGACCATAAGCATCGGTTGTTTCTTAACAACCGATGCCTATAGATTTTTTTAATCATAAAAAAGACTCCGCATGACATTAGGTATCGGTTGTTTACTACAATTGTGTCTATACCCTTATTTTAATGGCATTTTTTGTAGTAGTGATAACTGAAACCAGAATATCTTTAAGATATGTACCTATTTTTTTCTCTTGAAACATCAAAGGAATCGTAAAAACAGCCCCTCCTAGAGAATAAGCAATAATATTTATAAAGTCTTGTTGCTTCAAGACACTCCAAATATCCGACAACAATGTGCATCCAATTGTTATTCAAGTTCTCCTGACCTCTAATACGTAATGCTCTACATCTTTCTTTATATCAGGTATCAGTTTTGTACGGAGCATTGAATAACTTGGAATCTTGCAACTAGGATATACTCCATAGAATCTCTCAGAGCTCTTTAAAGGATTATGTCTACATTGAAGGCAATTTTATTCAACCTATAAAACTTAGCAAGCTTTTTATCAACTTCATCCTTATCTTTCTTCTTATAAAACCCTAGAGATGTGGATTGTTGACAACGCTTAGACAAGTTGGAAATATTATTGTGATCTTCACCTTGAGTGTAAGTTTCACTTGTCTTGGCCTTTTTATTAGAACCACCAATTGCTAGATAAGCTTTTGCACGGACATCGCCAGGGACTTTATCACAAATATTAATATTGTGGCCTATGACGTTAGATAAATGGAACTTGATTCTTGAGGCACCTCCAGGAAAATTATGACAGCAAGATTTGCGTATAAATTGACCATCCAACTGCCCCTATACTCCCGAAATTGATCTTTTTTCCTAACCATTTATTGAACAAGTACATAAACATATAAAAGACTATGTCAGCCAATAATTTGAAGCATAAAATGATGAATCTGAATTTTGTTCTGCAGATTAAAAGAACTCATATTTAATTACTAGTAAATATAATCATTTCGTCAATTTACAGTACAATTGAAAAAATTTCAAACTTAACACCAAAATACCAAGCATTAACCCAAGAAATTATTATAGCAGTTAAATATATTAAAAGACTTTTTTTTTAATGTCAAGATTCCTCACTTAGAATAGCGGATAGGAAAATAGCAGCAAACAAGTATGATAAGATAGTAATATGATGGAAGCCTGGAACATAGAATGATTAAAAAAACCTAGCCCTTGGAATTTACTCAATTGGAACAAAAATAGGAAAAAAAAAGTACAATTATTATTACATTTTTTGAAATAATCATTAATAATCTTCACAAGAACTTCTCTCACAAACCACTATGGTGATTACGCTTGTGTTTCAATTATCTAAAATTGAAAGAGGTTTTGCTTTGTTGTGGTAAACTAATGGCTTAAAGTTTCGTAACTAAAGGGTTGTGGCCTGATTGTTATTGCTTAGGTAATTTTGTAGTTCCCATAGTTTTGGGAATTTCACTAAAAGAAATGAGCTTAAGAGGGAGGACAAAATTGGGAGGACATTGGTGTCGTGCCTATAGGTAGGACATATATGCACGACATCCAAAAGTCCTTACAATAGGTTCGATAACCTATTGGGAGGACATTTGTCCTCCCATTAGATAAAAAGTCGTTGCTATATGTTCTACCTTTAGGGACGATATTTTTTCCTTTCTATAGGATATAATAAGTCATTGCTATATGTTATAACTTTAGGGACGACATTTTGTCCTTCCTATAGGATATAATAAGTCGTACCTATATATTCTACCTTTAGGGACGATATTTTGTCCTTGATGTAAAGTCGTCCAAAAAATATCTATGTATTCAGACCTTTAAGGACGACATGTTGTCCTTCCTATAGGATATAAAGTCGTCCCAAAAAAGAGCATTTAATTACCTTGACCATGAGCAAATACTTCAATTAAATGAGTTAATATCGTATTTATTGCAATGATAAGTTCTCCTAATAGGTTTAAGAAGTCATCCCAATAGCTCATTGGTGCCTTTAATTTCCAACAACCTGCTATCACTTTTCATCATCTCCTCTCCTCTCCAAACATGCCCAATATGTACTGACAATCAAATTTTGAGAAAATAAAATAAAGTTGTGAATCGATTATCTTTTTTATATATTTGATTTCAAAATTCTATAGTTGTGAAGATGTATCAGCTATTATATACACAATCTTCATAGTTCACCTTATCATTATATCGAAACAAGTTACTAAGAGAAGTCTAAAATACTTGTAAATGATGGGCATCAAATAAACCCTGCTTCAAGTTTCATTATTTCAATTTGCATTCATCTTGTAACAAATGTCATTGTCTCTAATACCTAAGACATCCCTCATATGGTAAAATTAAATAAATAATACAAAATTAAATAAAAATTGACAAACTGGTATAAATAAAAAAAGTTGAAAAATTAAATCGGGATGCTATTCATAAAAGCGTCCCACTAATTAAAATAAATAAATAAAAATCTAAAATCAGGACGCTGTTGTGAAAAGCGTCCCGTATCATTTCACACAAAAATTAAACTTTCTGGACAGAATTAAAAAACAAATTGGGGGCCCGATAAGGTTAGGTAAACAGACCAATAAATAATTTTATCAAATAAAGGAAAAAGATATTACAGATTCAAACATTACAGAATTTGACATAGTTGCACAATGAAACCGAGGTCATCCCGATCCCATCCTCATTACACACTTGAACATATAACTAAATCTGTTAAAATAAAAAATTACAAATACAAACACATTAGTACTTTTGAAATGACGAACACAACATTAACGCTTAATCCAAAAGCTTTCTCTAATTTCTTCTACATTGGTGGCTCATCAAACACGTATTTGTGCGACAGTATGACATCATTGTATTCCTTCATTAAAAAAAAGTTAGTAATGTATCTAATCTACAACAAAAAATTCAATCATGACATTATAGAGAGAGAGAGAGAGAGAGAGAGAGAGAGAGAGAGAGAAGAGAGAGAGAGAGAGAGAGAGAGAGAGAGAGAGAGAGAGAGAGAGAGAGAGAGGAGTTAAGCGAGAAACTGTGTCCGTGTGCCGTCTATTCACATGAATAATTGTACAACTTGTATTTTGATGAAGTGTGTTGTCTTGTCATCTCAATCAATGTCACTGAACACTGACAATTACAGTCTATCCCAATATCAATGAAATACAGCTGTGCCAATTAATATTTACTACATCGAAATTATACAAAGTAAGGAGATAGTGATGGGACTTGTCAGTTGGAGTTTTGTAGGCTATCTGGCTTTATAGGTTGTCTATAACTTTATTGAATATGAATTACATGATAATAGTAAATATATAAAGTTGTGCCATTGTGTTGTCTTGTCGCTGGTAGGTTTCACCAGATAATCTCTTCTCGCTTTAAATATGAATTGAAATACATTCAAGAAGTCATGCACAAGTCCATATCAATTACTTAGTTTTTGGTAGATTTCACATGACTGATGGACCATACCCCTAATTGGACGATGCAAACAAATAATTTCATTAAATTACACAAGAAATATTACAAGAGTTGTGGAGATGTAACTTCTAGCTATCATATACACAGTTTTCATAGTTCACCTCATTACATTATATATAATCAAGTTACTAAGATAAGTATAAAATACATATAAATGGTGGGTAGCAAATAAACTATGTTTTAAGTATTCTTCTTTCAATTTGCAATCATCTAGTAATCAAAATCATTGTCTCTAATACCTAAGACATTCCTTTATACTTTCAAAAACACTATAGTTATAACTCTATTTCAACATAGTTAAACCTCAAGGTGTCAATAAAAAGTATCTGTTTATATGCTGGGATAATTAAATATATTAGTCTTATATATATCATGCATGATCAGTATGTTGTCAATAATCTTGACCCTCATCTTCTGAGTTGAGATAAAACCAATTTGTAAAAGTATAATTTATTTAGTATATCAACTTATTCTGAAAAGTGTACGTTTGATTATGATCATTGAAAATACACAATAATAATTGATTTTCTTTCATGTTATGATTGATACCAAAAACGGCTGAGATGATTGCAAATATTTCAATGTCACCTCTTCTGGTTTTTAGGTAGGTAGAATGTGATTCAGTAGGTAATTGCTGTTTTTCTAGATTTGTGATAATTCTTTTTTAGGATCCTTGCTGATTAATTTATTTAAATGTAGAAATGCTAGAATCATAGACATTTTATTGGTTTCACATTTTCCCCCGACATGAGAAGCTGTAAATCCCGATATAATAGTATCATTGGATGTTCTTTCATTTTCTTTTTCCTACTTAAACAAATAAGAAATTCACATATTTAGCTCGTCGACAATTTTGTGCCAATTTATACACATTCCGCTCTGTTGCAACCGCTTGAAAACTTATGATGGATCCCCAATTTATACATTCATTCTGGCTAGTGGCTAATTTTTTTGGAGGAATTGCCAAATACTTCCTAAGACATAGGTGAATTTGTCAAATAATCCAACTTGTAGATTTAAGTCAAATGGTCCCTCCTTTTTGCCAAATAGTCCAAAATTGTGATATGAATATACCACAATACCCTTACTATTAAAATAAATAATAATAATAATAATAATAATAATAATAATAATAATAATAATAATAATAATAATAATAATAATAATAATAAAATGGTCCACCACCTGCTGCCACCACCTGCCGCCACCCGCCGGAAATTTTTCCGGCCAGATTTTTTTTTTTTGACCACTAGCACATCGCATTACAAACACTAGCATTTTGGTTAGTGTATTAGTTTCTGGACAAAAGAGTATTGGTTATTGTGTACGGGAGTATTGGTTTCTTGCAGTGTAAAAAAAACCTATACTTCTTAGTTACGACGTCACCTACCACTTAAGAAAGAAATACAGAGCAGAAAGAAGAGAAAAAGAAAGAAGCAAAGGAGCTAAGCTATTCATGTTAAACACCAACACATGTCATTAGGTTTGAAATACCCCTACATTGTATTACAAATATCGATACCTCGCAGCACAAGAACCAACACATTGGTATGCACAACCTAATACCATCCACATTTTACATTTCAGAACTTGCCAAAACACTACAACAATTGTACGTGCAGAGACCTAACATGTCAAAGGCTAAAAACTTCACAAATACTTCCTACTCCTCTACTTCCTAGAAAACGCACAAGAACCAAGACATGTTTTTCTGCCCATTGCCAACTCCTCTACTTCCTGGAATTGGAGAAATCGAGTACATCTTTCTCCAACCGATTCTTCATGTGATTGACATCACTCAGAAAACCAATACTTCATAGCACAAAAACACATACTCCACAAACAGCAACTACTAAAAGCACATCTAATGCAGGAACTACAAATTCAGGAGAACGATATAATCAGTTTAGCAAACTTCAAAGAGCACACAAATGACAGTAGATTGTTCCAACATTGATATTTACTGATAAGGAAACCAAAAATAAAAAAAAAAAAACAAAAAAAACCATAGGATTGATGGCACACTACTGCTTGGCATAAAGTTTCTTCTTCTGCTAGAGGCGATCCAGAGCATTGTCAGCATCACCCTGAACAGATGTAAATAATAGTTTTAAGCATAAGAACATTAAAAATAAATATACAAAGCCAGTAAAATATTTCTGAACAAAAAAAAATGTTAAATAACCATAGGTAACAAAGGGAAAGTTGTAATAGAACCATACTATCTCCAACAGAAACAGAGAAAAACAATAAACAATTAGACATAAGGGCACCAATGGAAAATATTTCTAACTGTATGAACCAACATTATTTTATTAATCATGGGTGGATAAATATATGGCTTTATCTTTAAGGGATAAGAATTTCAACAAATTAGAATTATTTCACTCCACAAAGATGACATGAAGAAGTGAAGAACATATGCAATTTCAAACATAGCTCCATAAAATCTGAGTCGGGAACGGGCCTTTGGATAGAGCCTCGCTTCTTAGGAGTTGGCGAATTTCTCTTCACTTGGAGCAAGACTTGAGCGGTACATATGAAGTTAAAATCAACCAAAACATGCATCTCATTTAAAATCACGAAACATGCAAACACAAACTGCCCATTCAGGGGCAATTACTAAACAAAGATATATATCTATATGTACTCAAGAAAAGTGCCAAAATGGATGTAAAACATGTGCCATAAGGACGAATTGGCCCAGTTCATTAGCTATTTCATCTTTTCTTTCACTTCTCAATTTTCACTGAATTTCATCTTTGTTAAACTAAAAAACATAATAATACTGAAGGATAGCATTGTTCTGTACAAAAACATGACATATAATCTTATATGTACAAATTACACCAACAATCAAGTATTGCAATCTGGACATTAAAAAAAAAAGACATTAACGCACACCTGAAAATTTCAAACTGCACATCCAAAAAAAACACCAACAAATCACAAAAATTAAAATTTGTAAATGGAGGTTATTAAAAAAAAATTGTACACAAACATAAATTAAAATCACAAACATCATAAGTTTGTTGTCTTAATAAAAAAACGACACAAAATCCTCTAATCTCGGAAAAAATTATGGGAAATGGTCCTAATACACCTGCAAGTTCGCAATTGGACAACTAATCAGCATTATGAACCCTAATCTGCAAATTGGGGAACCAGAAACTCACATCTCCAAAAAATACATCTGTGATTCAAAATCTTCAAAACCAAAAACAAAATTAAAACCAAAACAATCACAGTGAATGGATTAATCAGGATTAAAAAAACAAATTGACGAGAAAACTATTTCACAAAACCAGATCTGTTATGAACAGAGATAGAAATCAAAAACCATAAGAAAGGAACAAAATAAAAAGTACAACTACCAGCGAACGGGGAGAAAACACGACGGTCAGGGTGGCAATCGACGTCGACACCGCGGTCGTCGCTATCGTACTCGCATACGGCGTTGGTGTTGAAGAGGCGGGAGGAAGCTGGCTGAGCCAACGTGCAGGTTTGGCGGAGGAGTGGCGAGTGCTACAAGAAGCCGAGGGGGTTGAGCCACGACCCTTGTTTAGAAGAAATAAAACCCTAACCCACCGTTGGCAACAAAGAAGTGGAAATGGAATGGAAAAAAATTACGTGCAGAATGTAGAAGCAGCCACGTGTCAACTCGAAGCAAGGCCAAATTGGTAATTGTACAATTATGTATGGAGTATTTGGCATTTTTTAAAACTAGTTGGGGTATTTGACAAACACATTTTTCTAGGGGGAGTATTTGGCAATTCCCCCAATTTCTTTTAGTTAATGTGGAAATAGTGCTATATTTGTGCTTATCTTGAAGAATTAAAGTTTCAATTTATTTTTACACAGTGATGGAGTATTTGATTTCTAGTAAAGATCATGGTGCGGTGTCTAGATGGAGTGAAGCATATGGTTTCTGCTGTTGTAAATTGCTGTGAATCTGAGATTAACAAGCAATCCCGGGGCCTCGGAAATCCTGAATCTCTAGCGAGGGAGACTGTGTGTATGTGTTGTCTTCTTATTGCTTGCTTATTTATTTTTATTGATCCAATTATATAAGAACAACTTCGAACAAGAGTTTTCTTAGCACAACGTTATTTCAAAAGATACCAAATGAAGATAAGATTACAACCAACACACAATACAAAAGATGTTTCTGCGATAAAGCACTTTCAGCAATAACAACATATATATTAATAAAATAAATACATGACATTTTACCTTATTAAAATGGTGCCAAGTGTACGGTATCCACCCTTGGGTATTAGTCCATGGGAGCTCGGCATAATTAAACAACCTCTAAGGTTTAGTCTATTAGAAAAAAAATTCAGTTATCTTTCAAAATTACTCCAGATAATTCAAAATGTAAACATAAAATCTTTCTACTATGCTTATGTGTTATGATGCATGCTCGAAAAAATAAATTCTATTTAGGCGCGATTATTGTCATTTCAACATGAAAGTGATAATATAATAAATCATAACACAATTAGATCAAAACTAAACAAAGCTCAATCAGAAAATGATATCGCATAGAATAGAAACCTAAACCCCAAAAGTACCAAAAATCACCAATAGAACAGAGAAACAAAGGAAACATGCAGAATTCCACAAGTTTATAATTGCGGGCCGACCAAATTTTCACTTAATGTGTTGATACGACAAAATATTAAAGCTATTTAGAGTTTCTTCTTCTCGATTTTCCCCTGATTTTAACTTCTTTCCAGTATCTCATGAGCCTATCAGAGTTTCTTCATCTTCTTATTTTTCCCCAGAATTTGATCATGTCACCCACTATTTTGACTTTTCGGAATCTTAGCGTCTGGTGCTAACATGCACACGAAAGCTTATCAGGTTAACGCACTACAACAAATGAGACTAACTGGAAGGACAAAAGTCGTTCCTACAAGTGTTGTTGTCTTTGCTTTTGATCTATAGGAACGACATGTCGTTCCAAAATTGTCGCTCCTATAGGCATTTGCCTGTATATCTATAGGAACGACTTTTGTCGCTCCTGTATCTTAAATACCAATAGGAATGATAAGTCGTTCCAAAATTGTCGCTCATTTAGAATTCTGCATGTATATATATATGAACAACTTTGTGTCGCTCCTGTAGAGTAAATACAAAAAGGAACGACAAGTCGTTCCAAAACTATCGCTCTTATAGACTTCTGCTTGTATATCTATTGGAACGACTTTATGTCATTCCTGTAGCTTAAATACTAATAGGAACGACATGTCGTGCCAGTTCCTTAAATTTTTGCGTCTCAAAAACCTCGTATTTATAGGTCTATAGGAACAACGAATCGCTCTAATTGTGTTACACAAATTAGAGCAACATGTCCTCCCTATTTTGCCATTCCTATTGATTGTGCACCTATTCAAACAAAATTTTGTTCCAATTCATAAATAGCTCAAAATAACTTGATATTAAGCATATACATTGCAACACGCAACTTGTACACTTCAAATTACATCAGCCAATCATATTAATTCCACCATTTGCTAGAGTAGTCAAACGATTATATACACTTCAACACCATTAACCAGAGTAGTCAAAACGATTATACACTTCAATACCAAACTAATGTGAAGATCCATCATGCTCGTCCGCATCATGAGCCTAATCATCAACAAGCATATCCTCTATCTCAGCTTCTATCCCAACTTTTGCCTTAAGAAGATTAATGATCTTCGACATTTGTTCAACCTTTAAAATAAGAAATTATTCATAAAAACACATTAATCAAAACTTGGATTAAGAATATATGCTATATGTACTGTGTTGATGTGATATGCAACATATAATCTAGTTTAGTAAATAATTATATTTACATAAATAATTACAAACTTCAAATATTGATCATTTCAGGCAGGCTTATGCTCTTATGATCTGCTGATTCATGAACCTTCTTACAGTAGTGTGAAGTCTGACTTTTAGTTGAAATGAAATCATTAAATTATATTCCATACTACATTCAACAATTTCTACTAATTAAATGCAAACAATATAAATAAGTCCATATGATCAGAATTTGTACTAGTGTTAGTAAAAAAAATAACACTAAAAATATCAACGACTTTTCATAGTTATACCCCTGATTATATAAAGTGTTTGAGATATGGGATTTATATATGCATGAAGTTCAATCATGAGCAAAACTAGTATAAAACTTGCCCCTCTAACTTTTGCCCTAATCACTAATTGAAACAGGTAAAAAAATAATATATAATTTATTTTATACTGTTTAAAAACCCGAAATGTGTGAACTCGTCATCATTTTCTTTCCCAAGTGTAACACACAAAATAAAACGACCGACCAATACCCTCAAGAACAGCAACATTTTAAGAATTTATGCAAGAAAGGCACAAAAACTTATAAATAGTGCGAAGATATAATAATTGTTTTAGCATACGCCGATGGACTCACATCATCATAAGATAATCAGTCAGAGAATAAGGTTTCTTGATTTCAGCAAAGCATAAAACTGTTCTCCCAATGAAACGCATCATGATTCACACAGTTTCTTCGACTCCTTAAAATTCTCCAAGGTATATAAATATAGTACCACTATTCCAGCTACTTCAAACAAATTTAGTTATTGGAAATGAGAAAATAATAACCTGTTTCGTAAGAGAGGCAACATCTGGGGCGACAGACCTTTCACGAGTTTCGGCGGTCAAAACACTAGATGATTCGGGAATGTCATGATATCTTGAACCCTTGAGGGTCCGGCCAATACCATGTTCGTGGCCTCGTCGAACACCGAGCACTTCCCTCATAATTTCTCTCTCATCTACACTTCCATCGGTTGATGCAACAATATATTTTTCTCTTGCATCAACAAGTTAAAACTGCAATATAGAAAAGAGAAGAGAAAAGGAAAAAAATCAGAACTTCAGGGGTAGTTTTTGTAAGTTTAAAAGATAAGAGACAACGCAAAAGTCATAAATAGTCAATTTCATCACTGTTAAAAAATACGTAACTTATTCAAAACATGAAACAAAACTTTTTAAGTGACAATAATCACATAAAACAAAGAATAATATCACAGTTAATGACAACAAACTTTACTCGGTGGTTGTTCTAACTGGAATTTTTTTTTAGGCACACCATAGCTAAATATAATTTCGAGTTAAATTGCTTTTTCAGGACACTAAACAACAAACCCTTCAATCTTATACAGTTCTATCAGAAAAAGAAAAGGAGCAAATCCACCATTATATGTTTCTGAAACACATATCCAAATAATCAACTATAATCTTAAACCCGAAAATACCAAAGTAATTAGTAGATCTTAAATTTAAACTCACCAGCAAATTACATTCTTAAGTGAATAGAGCTGCAAATAACACAATCACATGGTTTGTCCATTTTATGTTTTTTTTTCTGTAATTAGACTAATTTCAGAGGTCGTTTTTGTAATTATCGTAAAAAATCTAAGGTCAGGACCTTAGATGAAATAAATATGCCCCGAAGACTTAAAACGTTATCCAACTCCCAAAGATATAACATATGTATAATATGATAGTTTTATGTATTGTACAGATTATATTCGAACATGACAACTTACATAATCATCCTCAGCATCCTTGTTTACCCACTTTCCATTATTATCAACGTGCTTCTTTCGAGATAATTTAATGAAGCTCGGAGCGTCACCCTCATCATCATACTCATCCTCATCCGCGTCCTTATCCTTATTTTCTTCCTCATCCCGCTGCTATGGAATAGGTAAAATATAACAAATTAGAATAATAATAATAATAATAATAATAATAATAATAATAATAATAATAATAATAATAATAATAATAATAATAAACGTACCAAGTACACAACGTGGACAACGAGGCTCTTGGATCCTTGATAACAAGGATACTTTTGATTTTTCTGGTTGATTGCATTCTTGATCGATCTATTCTGTGAATGCATTGGCCGATAATAATTTAGTGAGAAAAAACATAATAGAACAAGTTAAAAACACAAAATGAGATTAAAGACTTTACTCTGTATTCCGGTGAAGTAAACAAAGCAATACACTTTTCCCAATCTTCAGCGCTCATGCTCAAGTAATTACCAGAGAACTTTTGATTTTGTGGATCTTCTAGCTGGCTCTGGTAATAAGAGTGAGATGAGGCCTTGAAATGACTATAACGTGAAGCCGCTGTTCATTCAAAAGACTTTTTTACCGAATTGTATTGGCTCTTGCTAAGTTCACCCTCATATCAAAATATTTCTATAATTTATTACATATAAATAAGTTAAGCTAAACATTAAATAACACAAAAATTCTACAGAAACTACAAATAACTTACCGATACTCGTTTAAAAATTATGTGTTGCTGTTCGTCTGGGACTGAAGCCCAGCTCCTGTGACAAGGGATGACGAGTTCCTTAATTTTGTTGCTGATTGCCCGTGTATAATATTTTTGGTTGGGGCCAATCGACAGGACAGATGCTCCTTGAAAATCGAACTCGATCGGTAGCTTCTTCTTTCCTGCTGCCACCTATATTTCATGTTAATTATTACCCTTTGAGTTTGACCGAGTCTTCTTCTGCATTGTTTTTTCTGTGATTGGTGCACCTATCGGGGGAGAAGATTAGAATGTCCACAATATGTTGTTCAGACATATGCTTGTCTTAAAAAACATTGTAACCTCATGGGTGATTTATAGGTTTATACTTGTAATTTTTCATTTATAATTTGGCCAAATCTCAAGGTTCCATTTTTGATTTGGTTTTAAAAAGAAGGTAGAAAGAAGCAATACCTAGGTCAGGCTCAGGCAAATCAGGGAGAACGAAAATGGGCAATCCCGGCTCTGGTTGTTCTTCATCGTTTCGGCGCCGTCTTTGATTTCGGGGCGGCATTGGCTCCAAA
Source organism: Phtheirospermum japonicum (assembly GCA_014905375.1). Taxonomy (NCBI): domain Eukaryota; kingdom Viridiplantae; phylum Streptophyta; class Magnoliopsida; order Lamiales; family Orobanchaceae; genus Phtheirospermum; species Phtheirospermum japonicum. The sequence goes on from BMAC01000580.1 coordinate 108,739, forward strand.
TTCTGGTCTGTTCTCAAAATAAATTAAATAAATAATAATGCCAACAAAAACAACAATATACAATGCAACTTAAAATATCTAGTGAGCTCATCCATAAAAGATACACAATATTTATAATCATCATAAGAAGGCACTGCAGCTAGACCTCATACATCAGAGTATACCAAATAAAATTGAGCTTTGGACTTTGATTCATTAGAGGGGAAATTCATTGCATGCATTTTTCCATATTTACAAGCTTCATAGAAGCTAAGCTTATTACAGGAAACAACATTTGATCCTGAACATACATTTTTTATAAGTTTATCATTTGAGTATTTAAATGTCATCCATCTCGTACATCATCTCACTTTTATAAAATTTCAATGTCATCAAATATCTAGCATGAGACAAACCAGGCACAAATATAGCCTTGAATTATGATGAAATAATCAGCTCAGATTAAAAATCTAAACTCCAACCAATACAAACATAGTAAACTCTGCTCTAAAAAAGACAACATTCCACCAATTAATCCCTAAATATCATGAGATTGTGGTGTAAACATAAAAAAAAAGGTCAGAATATTAATTTGTAATTCGCTACGCTCGAGTATCCGACAAGGGTAGAAGGAACTGAAATTAACCTTGTTATTCAGAGATTTTTCAAAAAAGTTTGGAGATTTCTTAAAAGCGAACCCTGGAGATTGAAGTTCTTCAGAGGTTTTGAAAAAATGAAAAAGAAAGATCGAAAGATGACGGTGAAAAAGCAAACCCTTGCCTGCTTTTTCTCTGTGCTATTAGAAACTATAAGTAGATAAGAAAGAGAGAAACAGTTCATATCACTTGTGTGTAGAAACTTGCACATCAAAAATCATGATTTATGCTGTTTTAAATAATAAACTCATTACAATAACAGTTCGATAATTGACACATTCATTTTCACACTCTAAACTCAGTCAACAGACCAATTCCAAACGACGATGACATCATTAACTACCTTTCAGATGGCGAAGAGGAGACAAAATGGGATTTCAATACAGAAACCAAAAGCACCTCCACTTTACATTATTCAAATTGAATAGCAACAAGCTACACATACAAAAACTGCAGAGACAGCTATGACAATGATGGGGACGATGAGTTCGATTATTGCAAATCAGGGAACTAGAGTTAGATGATTTCTCCACAACAAGAAACAGAGAACAATCAAACATGAAAAGCTAAAAAACACCACTTTCCCTTATATTCCCTTATGAAAATAAAGATATCAAATCATCAGAACTCTGCATATTCCATTTTAAGATCTGCATTTTTCCCTTATATTCCCCTAATTCAAGATTAAAATATCAATTAAAAAGTTACCAACTCTGCATACACACAACACAAGAACTAAAGTCTTAGAATAAGATCTGCAGAATCTAAAGTAGTACAATCATCAGAATATGAAAGAAAAACCCACTAATAAAGATACTTGGAAAATTAAGTAAAAAAATTAACTTTTTAAGCAACTTTCAACTTCAAATGTCAAAGGTTATAGAATCACAGATTAGAAAATCAGTAGATTTAAACCCACAAAGTTGGTTAACTACCAAAAGACATTGAAGATGAGCAAAAGAGTGGAAAAAATTTCATACTTGAAGTTGAAATTAAAAACAGGAACTCAAACATTTAAGGAGAAAGCAGCAGTACAAACATATGTTATAACCCGATCGACCGACGTTCCTATCAAACCCTGTCTTAACCAAAACAGAATTAAAAAAAAGCCACTCAACCATATCATAAGCCTTAACCAAATCCTATTTTCATAGCCATAAGTTTATATTTCCTATATCTACAATTATTTAAAAAAATGGAAGCACTCATGAGCAATAACAACATTATCCAGAATTTGTCTCCCAAGGATGAAGGCATCTTGATTCTCACACATGCAACCATGTAGAACAAATTTATAGAATCAAAAAAACTCAGAATCAAACTAAGGTTTTAGAAATTTATAGAAAATCAACCAATTAATCCCTAAAAATCACGAAATTGTGGTGTAAACCTAAAAAAAAAAATGGTCAGAATATTAACCTGTAATTCGCTATGCTCGAGTATCCGACAAGGGCAGAAGAACTGAAATTAACCTTGCTTGGATTGAGAGTTTTTTCCAAAAAGTTTCAGAGATAACTCGAGACAATTTTTTTCTTCGGAGGTTTTGAAAGAAAAAACAGAAAGGTCGACGGCACAAACTCTAAAAATGAAACCCTTCCGCCTTTTTTCTTTGTCCTGATTGTTAATGCCGCCTAACATTTTAGGTTTCCGCCCCCGCCTTATCCAATTGCTTTTGCTTTTGGTGGATGTTTTTATAATAATAATAATAATAATAATAATAATAATAATAATAATAATAATAATAATAATAATAATAATAATAATAATAATAATAACTTACCTAATGAGAAACTTATAATAATAATAATAATAATAACTTACCTAAAGAGAAAATTATAATAATTATAATAATAATAATAATAATAATAATAATAATAATAATAATAATAATAATAATAATAATAATAATAATAACTCATCTAATGATAATTGATTAAGAAACAAAATTTTTAAAACTACAAAAAATAAAAACTAACCTGCAATGATTATAATTGGTTAATGATTAAAAAAGATAAAAAGACTATGTGAATTGATATATCATTAAAATACCCATTATACACATCAAAAGATCAAACAGTATTGTCACGATGTCAATCGGAATCACTGTCATATGTTTGCAAATCATCATTTGTTTCATCATCACTCGTTATAGGATCTTGTTGTTCATTATTTTCGTACTCGGCTATGGTGTCATCTTCCATGTCATCGTCATCGCTATACATGTCATATGATGTAGTTGTACTTGAAGATGGACCAGGAGTTTCCACAACGTGGTCAAACGGCATGTTAGCTTGATGTAGCTCAACATACTCGAGATTTCCAAGATCAACAAAAAGTGAGAATTGTGAAGAGTTATCGGGGTGCAACAGATCTACTTCAGGTAATAAGTTTGTCGATGAACTAGCATCCACAGTATGGTGAACTTCATAGACAATCTGCCATTTTGCAGGACGAGAAGGGTCATTAGTATAAAAGAGTTGCCTGGCTTGAGTGGCAAGAACGAACTGGTCATCTTTGTAACCCTCGGTACTGGTGTCTATATTTATGATGTTTCTATCATGCACAATATGTCGATAATGATCAGATTTAAACCATTTGCATCGAAATAGGATAATCGATCGGTATAATGAAGTTCTAGAATTTCTTGTAAAATGCCATAATACATCTGTCCACTCACTCCAGGCACTGACACACCACTGTTTTGTGTTAGCCGACAAATGTCACCGTCATGAGTTAAGAAATGAACTCTATTAACTACACACCCACCATATGATTGGGAAAACCGGTCACATCCAGACGCCAATGTGTACACTTCTTTAAATACTGACCGAGGATGATAGTACACCTGAAGTTCATGAATTAAGAACTAATATCTCATTTTTTGAGATGAAGGGAGCAATATACTTTTTTTTTTACTTCTGGTTTTTTGGAAATATCTATGTTGGTTTGTATTTATCTTGGGTCAAAAGGATAAACTTAATAAACTCAAAATTTTTGGTTCGTATTTAGCTTGGATTAAGACGTACCTTTTTGTAAAACCAATCTGCAAATTTGTATTTGTGCTGAAACTCCAAGTCACTAAATCCACGCGCTAACAACTCTTGCTTGTGTTCTCTACCACAAAAAAAGAATATAAGCCACGTGATGTTACCAAATATTGCATCTGTTTTGGTGTTTCTGATGATATAATTAAAAACCCAACCCAACAGTTGTGTATAATAATAAAATAAATAAATAAATAAATAACATATTTAATATTAAAATAATGAAACCACTTACTGCAAATACATGTCTATTTCGGGGCAATTATTAAGAATGTAAAATTGTGCCTGCTTATGCTTCTCCGGAGATAGAGCTACGCTCTTGCGACCTCCAAGTGGGATGCACTGTGATCAAAAAACCAAAATTTGTGACGTCACTTCACATATCGGGTTTCTACGGGGTCGATTGAACTTTGTCTCTACGTCATTGAAATAACGAGCACAAAATGTCAATGCCTCTTTTGCCACATATGCCTCGACAATCAACCCCTCTGGCTTAGCTGGGTTTCTTACACATCCCTTGAGCCCTTTCAAATATGACTCTTTCAAATATGATTCAATTGGATACATCCACCTCAGGTGTTCGGGTCCCCCTAAAATTGCCTCTTCAGGGAGATGAATAGCCAAATGGACCATAATATCAAAAAAAGTCGGGGGGTGGGAGGTGGGGTGGGGTGGGGTGGGAAATCTTCTCTAATTTACATAAGATAATAATCACATCCGATTGGGCTGATATAAGGTCACTCACATTCAAACTTTTGGCAGACATTTTCTTGAAGAAGTTACATAATTCTATTATAGCATTAGATATATCCTTGTGCAAGTATGCACGGGCTGCCACTGACAATAATCTTTGCATTATGATATGGCAATCGTGAGATTTCAATCAAGTTAAGTGGCCCTGACCTGAAGGTACACACCTTCTCAAGTTTGATGCAAATCTATCTGGAAATCTCACAGACCTGATCCAATTGCAAAATTCAACTCGTTTGGTTGGGGGTAGTGTGTAACGAGCCCTTGGATTCATTATCTTACCCCTATCCCCGATAAGGTGCAACTCTGGCCTAATCTTCATTCTCATTAGATCACATCTTTCATTAAGAGTATCCTTCGACTTCAGTGGATCATCTATGATGGTCCCCACGACACTATCACACACATTCTTTTCTAAATGCATCATGTTGATATTGTGTTTCAAGTCATTACTAGACCAGTAAGGGAGCTAAAAAAATACTTTTTTTCCAATTCAACTCATCTGCATATTTACGGGTCCCTGCACCACCATAACTCTTATGTTTCCCAGATATCTTTGGCCTGACTCGATTTAGTTGAATCAATATGTCTTTCATTATTTTTTTCACTGGAGGACTCCGACGTTCCGGTAGACCGTTGAAGTCAAGCGAACTCCTCCATATATGGTGTATCAGAAGAAACAATCTAGTACCAAAGTATATTACATTTCCCAATACGTGCATAGATGGGGTTTCATCATTACATGTGGGAGAAGCCATGTAACCTTGCCTGCTCCACCCTGACAGAGTACTTCTTGCTGGGAAGTAATTAATTGTCCACATTAATGCTGCTCGCATGCAAAATAAACCACAATTTTTTGTGGCAGCGTCAAGTGTGTCCACACCAATTGACCACAAAATTTTCAATTCATCAACAACAGGCCGTAGGGAAATGTCAAAATCTTTTCCCGGGGATTTAGGTCCAGGTATCAATAGTGTCAGTATCAAATACTCCGGTTTCATGCATAGCCATGGTGGAAGATTATAAACTGTCAATATTATTGGCCGCATGCTATACACTTGACTCATATCACCAAATGGTTTGACGCCATTAGCCGCAAGTCCAAGACGAACATTGCGTCGCTCACTAGAAAACTCTGGATGTCTAGCGTCAAATGCACGCCATGCTTTTCCATCCCTCGGATGAGTCATAACATCTGCACTTGTATGATACTTAGTACTATGCCAACACATAAGTTTTGCGGTCTCTTCCATTGCAAATAACCTCTTCAATCCTGGGATCATAGGGAAATATAGCATAACCTTATGTGGAATTTTTCTTTTAGAACCTTTTCCACTATTCTCTCACCAACGTGATTCTACACAGACTGGACATGTTTCTTTATTGGCATGCTCTTTATAAAACAATGCACAATCATACTTACATACATGTATGTTCTCATAGACGAGACCCAAACTTTCAACCAACTTCTTAGCCTTATAATGTGAGTTGACAAGTTTCATCGATGTGAATGCGAGTTTCAATAACTTAAGCAACTCATTAAATGATCTATTTGTCCACTTGTCATTCACCATGATATTCATCAACATCACAAGAAAATTTAATGAAGAGAAATATGAAATACCTTCATGCAATTTAGTGTCCATTGCCTCGTACAAGTTATGATACCGCTCGTCAGGGCGCTCCAACCCATACTCATCATCTGGGTCCACGTCTTCCATCACATTTCTCATTTCATCCATTATTTCAAAGTCAACGGCTGACGGACCAGGTTTGTGTTCTGGTAAATGCTCTCCGTGGTGAATCCAAATATCATATGATGCATCAAACCCATACCTCTGAATATGCATCCGAACAACTTCCAACTTCAGAGACTCCAGATTTAAACACTTGTTGCACGGGCACTTAATCAAGCCTGTCCTATTCGCAAGAGGCCCCCACATGTTAATAAATTCACTCACTCCAGGCCAAAACTCTGGTGACATTTTATTTGTAATTTGCGTCCATCTCTTATCCATCACAATATTTGAAAGCTGGAAAAAGAAAAACAAACAAAATAATTAGGTAAATTCTTAGCTCCTCTATTATAAATTATTTACAAAATTCATCTATTTTACATTTATTTATAAACACTACCCCTAAGTGTGGGTTAGGTTCTTTGATTATTATCTTTCTATTTTGAATTTCTTTCATGCCATTTATTTTAGGCATATTTACATAAACTACCTTTTTTTTCCCAGTATTTAACATATAATTGTGGATTGATTAAAAAAAAAAAAGCACAAAACACAAAACAACCCCAAAAATACTAGAAAACTTTAATACATAAAATTAAAATTTTCCTTTCTATTTGAGTGTGCGTATGATGTGCATTAGCAAATTTCTATTCTTTTATTTTGAAAACAAACACAATAACAGACAACTTATTGGAACGAGAAAACCAAGATTTTGGAAGGACATGTCCTTCCAAGTCCTTCAAAACACAATTACCTGCTTGTGACTTGTGATAGTGTAATCTTAAAATAACTAATAAACCTATCTGAATTTGAAGTTATGAGAAATATTACTGTAAAATATTTATTTTACCTAAATGATTAACAACTAAGGGAATTTTGAGATATTATTAGTCCAACATTCAATACAGGTAGACTGAAGAGAGCCACAATGTTGCTGCTGCTATAAACGACATTGCAAATTTATTGGAACGACAATCCAATATTCTGGAAGGACATGTCCTTCCAAGTAAAAGAAAAAGGATTCACCCCCAATTTATCTAACATTGTTGCAAGTTTCTTGAAATATAATACAAAACCAAACACATGAGGCAGGGAGAAGCAATTCATCTGTTATTTCTTCAAACTTCTTGAAATATAACACAAATACAAACATAGGAGGTAGGGAGAAGAATTGAAATTGTACCTTTGTTTTGTTTCCTCAAGTCCTTCAAGAGGAATTTACAGCTCGAACATCTGTCATTTATTTTGGAAGGACATTTAAAACTTCTGGAAAGACAAGTCCTTCCAATTACAGCAACAAGAAATTATGCTCAAACATGAATTTGAAGAGGAGGAATTTGGAGATGAGAAATTAGGGGAGGTTGAAGTGAGGCTGGAGTGAAGGATAAAAACCAAAGTGAAGAATAAGGTGAAGGATAAAAAACAAAATTAGTATTGAAAAAGTGGGGAGAAGGTGAAAATTAGGTGGAAGGTATTAAATGAGGTTGGTTATATTTTGAAAGGAGTTTTGTTTAATTGGAAGGACTTGTCGTTCTAACAGATACACCATTAAATTGATGTTCTGTGGAACAAAAATTATTTTTATAGGAACGACATTTTTATTTATAGGAACGACAAAAGTCGTTCCAATAGATTGACATTCTGTTGGAACGACAAGTTTATTTATAGAAACGACAAATGTCATTCCAATAGGTAAATGGACCTACAGGAACGACTTTTATATGTCGTTCCTATATGTATACCCTATTGGAAGGTGATAAGCGAGCAATTCCATGATAATTAATGGTTTAATTCCTATATTTTTATGTTCTTAATATTCTCATATTTATTTATTTCTCGCATATTTATTATTATGAGTAGTCGAGCACCAATTGTATATTTATTTCTTTTTTTATAGTAATTATGTGCTAAATTGGTGAATTAAATATTGAAGGATAATCCATAGGAGTTGCACGAAGAAATGAGACACAAAACAAGTGAATTGGTGAAGAAATGACAGTTTTGGGACTTCTAGAAGGGTTGTCGCTCGGCACAACCGGTATAGAAAGCTGGGCTGGCAGCACCTCCTGATTCTGGGCCTTCTAGAAGGGTCGTCTCTGCGCTCAACTGGTATGGAAAGTGCTGAACGTCCTAGAAGGGGCGAAAACCCTAATTTTGACCCTTTTTCCAAGCCACCTACACCTATAAATACCCCCCACCCATCACATTCGAAAAGACACAAAAAATCTAGGGTTTTACACCAAAAACCTAGGATTTCAAGGCACCAAGAGGAGTCCAAGCTACCCAACTTCCAAGAGCTTGAAGATTGGGAGTCCAAGATCCAAGATTCAAGTTCTACATCTCTTTTCTTTCCCTTTCGCAAGGATTATGTTTGTTTTTCTTAAACTCTTCTTTTATTTTATTAACTCCATGAGTGGGTAAACTTATTATCTAGTTCTAAGGACATGGAAACCCTCGTGAAACTATGTTTAATTAATTTATGCAATATTGTTTTTCGTTCTTCGTATGCGATTGTTTGTGTTGTTTTGTTCTCAATTTATGATTGCTTAATTCTTAATTTGGCTTGATCACCTAGATTAGGGATTGGTTATCTATCGCTAGAAATAGGATTGCTTCCCGTGTAATTGTCGTAATTTCTATTTCTATGAAGCAACTAATGATTGTGAATCGTTAGGGACAACACAACATAGGTTGAATAAACCGAGCTTATGTGTTTATTGCCTAGATTAATCTATTTGCCTAATTATTAATGCTGTTGTTGGGTTGAACCTAGAGAGCTTATTCTAGGTTATTCAATAATTAGATTCAATTAAAGAGCTTATTTTAATTGAGTAAACGGTAAGGGCAAATTCGAGTAGCAGAGCTTATTGCTACTTAGGGTTTTTAGTCGCATATGATGAATGGATTATGATATTGTGGTTGGTTAAATGAGTGAATCGAGGGTGGAAACTGAACTAGAACTAGACCTTTATTATTATTGAACTTTTCATTAATCATTTTCTTGCTCGTTTTAATTAATTATTTCGTTAGTTAATTTCTTAGAATAATTCAATATTTAAAACCCCATATTATTTATTTAAATAAAATACGAATCATCACAATCTAACCACACTCCTCGGGGTTCGACCCTTACTTATCACTACTACTAGTTGGTAGAGAAAAGCTGAGGAAAATAAAATATTTAATTTGACGCTTACGACGAGCGGGTCAAATTTTGGCGCCGTTGCCGGGCAGTGACGCGTTAAATTATGATTTTTAGTATTTTAATTTAATTTTTATATTTATTTCTATTTTTTTGTTTTGATTGTTTTGGAACAATTTGAACTCTTGTTGATTATTTTCTCAGGTGAATGAACTTGAGATCATCCGGGAAGAAAAAATTGCATTATTATCCGGAAATCAACAAGAGAGGTCGTGAGTTGAAGAAGAAGAAGGAGGCTTCGAGCTTGGAGCAGGTACTACCCAACTACATATCCAAAAATTCTTCGAGCGAGAGCGAAGGAATAGAAAATGAGACGATGGCTGTTCAAGCGGAACGAACGCTGAAGGAGTTGGCAAACCTCGACCTCCCACAACAACCATTGTGCATTACTTTTCCAACGGTGAATGATGCTACATTCGAGTTACGATTCGGACTAATTCATCATCTACCTTTATTCTATGGACTCACTGGCGAGGATCCGCATAAACACTTTAAAGAGTTCCATGTCATTTGCACAAGCATGAAACCCGCCGGAGTCACGGACGAACAAATCAAGCTAAGGGCATTCCCCTTTTCATTGAAAGACCTAGCCAAAGATTGGCTTTACTACTTACCTTCGGGATCCATCACTATGTGGGGAGCTATGGAGAAAACATTTTTGCAGAGGTATTTCCCTGCATCACGAGTGGTAAATCTTCGAAAGGACCTTTGTGCGGCTAGGCAGACGCAAGGAGAAACGTTGCACGAGTAATGGGAACGATTCAAGAGGCCGTTGCAAGTTGCCCTCAACACCAAATGGGCGAGCAACTTTTAATTCAATACTTCTATGAGGGATATGCCTTACTGATCGAAACATGATTGATGCTGCTAGTGGAGGCACCTTAATGGATAAGACACCGACGGCAGCTAAAGAACTAATATCGAACATTGCAGCCAACTCTCAGCAATTTGGCAGTCGTGATTCTTCATTAAAATCGGTAAATGAGCTGGGTATTGATTCACTACAAACCCAATTAAGTGAATTAAAGGCCATGATGAGTGTGGGAGGAGCTCCAAAAGTTCGGCCATGCGGCTTATGCGAAACCTTGGAGCATGTTACTGATGACTGCCCACATTTTTACAATGTACTCGAGGCACACGTAAATGCTTTGGGAACCGGAAATGGGCAAGGGAGAAAGTACGATTCGCACCCCCACACTTTCAATCCGAGATGGGGTGACCACCCCGGTTTTAGATGGAGGGATCAGCAAGGGGGGTAAACTCTTACGAACCAATACAACACCCGACAATAAGAGGAAAACTCATCGTCGTCACTTGAAGATTTAGTGAAATCGATGGCAACGAGTTACTCCCAATTTCAACAAGAGACCAAGGCATCCATAAAAAACTTGGAGACGCAAATGAGTCAGATGGCTGTGCACATAACCAAATTGGATGCGCAAGGCGGTGGCCGATTACCACCTCAAACCGAGGTAAATCCGAAAAATGTGAGTTACTACACGAAGTGGAAAAAGAGTGGAAGGACCGATCAATCCGATGCTAGAGCCGGAAAATGAAGACAAAAAGGAGTAAGAAAACACGGAGCCAAAACATGCTGAAAAGGGTAATCCTAAACCTTCTAATAATTTTAACAACCCCATTGTTTCCCCTCCTAGGACCGAGACACTCATGTTTCCATCAAGAATCAAGCGTCAAACTAAGGAAGACACGGAAAGGCAAATACGAGACATTTTTAAGAAAGTGGAGATCACTATTCCACTTGCCGATGCGATCAAGCAAATTCCTCATTACACCAAGTTCCTCAAGGACTTATGCACTAACAAGAGAAGGTTAAAGGGAGATGAAAAGGTCCTAATGGGAGCGAATGTGTCGGCTGTATTCCAAAAGAGCTTGCCACAAAAGCGTAATGACCCGGGCATATTTTTCATTCCATGCACGATTGGAGACATGCGAGTTGAGCGAGCCATGCTAGATTTGGGGGCGTCAATAAATGTTATGCCACGCACAATTCTCGATTGTTTGAAGGTTGGGCCATTGAAGAAAACTGGGGTAGTGATCCAACTTGCCGATCGGAGAATTGCCTACCCTGATGGTGTTATTGAAGATGTTCTCGTAAAAGTGGACGAGTTGATTTTCCCAGCCAATTTCTATGTGTTGAGCATGAACGAGTCCGCATCAAAATCACCACCTATCTTACTGGGGCGACCGTTTTTGAACACTGCTCAAACAAAAATCGACGTTACTCGAGGCACTCTAACAATGGAATTTGACGGTCACATTTGTCAATTTAATATTTTTGATGCTATGAAATTTCCTGATTGCGATAACTCTGTTTTTGCACTTGATTGTTTTGACTCTCTAGCGCAGGAATTTCTAGAAATGCACAAACAAGATGAACTCGAGACGACAATCACACGAGGTTTGGGGGAGGACTCGCTGCTTTTTAGTTACCCTCTAACTGAGCCAACTTGGGAGGATGACGTACAAGAGATAGTGTCAGCCTTGCGCGCACTTAGTTCAAAACCAAGAGAGGAGGATGTGAACTTCATCAAACTTCCCGAATCGCACGAGAAAGCCGTTCCATCCATAGTCAAGGCACCGGAGCTCGAACTCAAAGCCCTACCGGAGCACTTGAAGTATATTTTCTTGGGAGATAACGAGATGTTGCCTGTAATCATTTCTTCACGATTAGATAATTTCCAAGAGGCATCACTGCAGCAAGTGCTCAAGGATAACACGCAAGCGATCGGGTGGAACATAGCGGACTTGCGATGGATAAGTCCTTCTATATGTATGCACTGAATTTTGCTCGAAGAGAATGCTGCGCCATCTAGGGAGCCCCAAAGGCGACTGAATCCACCAATGATGGAGGTGGTAAAAAAGGAGATTCTGAAGCTGCTGGATGTTGGAGTAATTTACCCCATTTCTGATAGTCGGCGGGTGAGCCCGACTCAAGTTGTTCCGAAGAAGTCAGGGATAACGGTGGTCGAGAACCAAGAAGGCGAATTGGTTCCAACAAGGGTGCAAACGGGTTGGTGAGTTTGTATTGATTACTGTAAGTTGAACGCCATGACTCGCAAGGACCATTTTCCTCTTCCGTTTCTTGACCAAATGATTGAAAGGTTGGCAGGCCATTCATACTACTGTTTTTTAGATGGTTACTCGGGATATTTCCAAGTTCCTATAGCACCCGAGGATCAAGAGAAGACTACCTTCACATGCCCTTTCAGCACATTTGCCTATCGCCGCATTCCATTTGGACTTTGCAATGCACCGACCACATTCCAGTGATGTATGGTAAGTATCTTTTCGGAATATGTTGGCGAGATCATAGAGGTCTTCATGGATGAATTTAGCTTTTATGGCAATTCTTTCGAGGTATGTCTTGAGAACTTATCTTTGATTTTAAAACGTTGTGTCGACACCAACCTTGTATTAAATTGGGAAAAATGCCATTTTATGGTGGAACAAGGTATATTTTTAGGACACATTGTTTCTTTACAAGGCATAGAAGTCGATAAATCTAAAATTGATACCATAACTACGTTGCCTTACCCCGCCAATGTGCGGGAAGTTCGTTCTTTTCTTGGCCATGCAGGATTTTATAAGAGATTTATCAAAGTCTTTTCGAAGATCGCGTCGCCACTTTGTAGGCTCTTGCAAAAGGATGTGGAGTTTGAGATCGATGACAACTGCAAGAAGGCCTTTGACACATTGAAGGAGCGGCTGAACACTTCTCCAGTTATCCAACCACCGAGGTGGGACCTACCTTTCGAGATCATGTGCGATGTGAGCAACTATGCTGTGGGAGCTGTACTAGGGCAGAGGGTCAATAAAGCAACCCATGTGATCTATTATGCATCGAGGACCTTAAACCCTGCCCAGGAAAAGTATACTACCACGGAGAAGGAGCTTCTAGCTATTGTGTTTGCCCTTGAGAAGTTCCGTTCATACATCATTGGATCAAAGGTGGTGGTTATTAGTGATCACGCGGCCCTGCGACATCTACTTACAAAGAAGGAGACAAAGCCAAGGCTCATACGGTGGATTTTACTGCTCTAAGAATTCGATTTGGAAATCAAGGACAAAAAGGGAGCCGAGAATACCGTGGCCGACCATCTCAGTCGCTTAGTGCACGTGGAAGACGAGCTACAACTTGATGAGAGATTTCTGGACGAGCAGCTACTTGCAGTTGAACACAAGGACCCTTGGTATGCTGAATTGGTAAACTTTTAGTTGCTCGTGTGTTTCCAACAGGATAAAAAAAGAAAGGAGGGACAAACTGAGGAGTGATGCGAAGTATTATGTGTGGGATGATCCATACCTTTGGAAGCATTGTGCTGATCAAGTCATTCAAAGGTGCGTTCCCGAATCGGAGTTCCACACTATTCTTTCATTTTGCCATTCTCATGCATGTGGAGGGCATTTTGGATCGAAGAGAACTACACATAAGGTACTTGACAGTTGTTTTTATTGGCCATCCCTGTTTCGAGATGCGTATGAATTTTGTAAGTCATGTGATAATTGTCAACGTACGGGGAGCCTTTCACGGCAGAGCCAAATGCCCCAAGCGCCCATAATGGTTTGTGAGATTTTTGATGTGTGGGGCATCGACTTTATTGGGACCTTCCCAAATTCATTCAAGAATATTTATATTTTTCTTGTGGTTGATTATGTCTCCAAGTGGGTGGAAGCAAAAGCCACCTCAACTAATGACTCGAAGGTTGTTGCACTTTTCATTAAATCTCGGATCTTTTCAAGGTTTGGGATCCCTTGAGATATGATAAGAGATCGTGGCACCCATTTTTCTAACATGACAGTGGAGGCGTTGCTCCGGAAATATGGTGTTGCTCATAGGCTTTCTACAGCCTATCATCCACAAACGAACGGGCAAGTCGAGGCTTCAAATCGAGAGATCAAGTCTATTTTGGAGAAGACCGTCAAAGCAAACCGCAAGGATTGGAGCATCAAGATGAAGGATGCAATGTGGGCATATCGCACGGTGTATAAGAAACCAATTGGGATGTCTTCGTATCACCTCGTTTTCGGAAAACCTTGCCACTTGCCGGTAGAGCTCCAACACAAGTCGTTTTGGGCGGTGCAGCAATGCAACTTTGATTTTGATGGAGCTGGCGTGCAAAGGAAGTTGCAACTACGAGAGTTGGAGGAAATTCGGAACGAGGCATTTGAGAATTCCTTAATCTATAAAAAGAAGACGAAAGCAATCCATGACTTGAAGATTTCGAGGAAATAATTTATAGTGGGCGAGAGAGTGCTGCTTTTTCACTCTCGCCTTAAGCTATTTCCCGGTAAGTTGCATTCAAGATGGGTTGGACCGTTTGTTGTCACCCACGTATTTTCGCATGGTGTGGTGGAGATTTTTATCCCGAAGACGAACAAGACGTTCAAGGTAAATGGACACCAACTCAAACCGTATTATGAAGGGTTTCACACTGTTGATGAGGAATGGATGGAGTTGGAAGCACCATCTACGACTTGATTAAGGGACTAAGTCGAGCCAACGACTTTAAACAAAAGCGCTTGTTGGGAGGCAACCCAATGTTTACTTGTTTTATTTCTATTATTCCTTTCTCTTTTTATTTTTCTTGTAGTTTTGGAAATGATGACGTGTTTTGGATGTTTGAGCTACTCTTAAATGGACCGAGTGCTTTAATTGATAGGACCAAGACCCCTCGACATCTACCCCGGTGATTTCTCTTCCTACTCTTCCCCTAATAATATTTGTAATGTGCTTGTTCTTGCTTTATGTTCGCTTGAGGACAAGCTTAAGTTTAAGTTTGCGGGAGTGGGTTATTGAGGTTATTATTGAGGAGTTTTGTGCTAAAAATTGATAAATTTTGAAATTTTTTGTGGTAAACACTGGGGGATTGAAAGAAATTGGTTAAAAGTACTCGCTTGAATTGCCTTGATGAACTATGTTTCGGTTAAAGTCTCTAATCGTCATGTGATTTAGAGATCAAAGGTACGCATGTTAGTGCTTTTGTGATTCATGTGTGGGGCGTCAAATCTTGATTATTGCGTTATTGATGTGTACTTGTGGTTGCCGTACTCAATATGGGTTGTGTGGGGCCTTGAAGTTGGCGGTTGCGTGATGGTATCTCGTTAGTAGAAACATAAGTCAATTAAAGTCCGGTTGGGGTATACCGGCATGGTGTAAGTAGAAAATTAAAAAATCAAAAAGAATTGAGGTGCTGAAACAGCTGCCTATCCGTATTTATCAAGTGCATTCGCTTAAAAATTCTAAGAGCGAAGTCCAACGAAGATGCTAGTAGCTCAACAAATTCGTGCATGTGCTCAAAAGGCGCACCGTACAATCAAATTCTCAAATCGGTGGAGGTGAACTCAACAAAGCAATTACAAAATCAAGACGATCCTCCTATCCAGTGCCTTATTATCATTATGAAGTCAAGAACGGTAGTGCGGAGCTGCGGGCCTCAATTGAAAAAAATAAAATAAATAAATAAATGGGAGAGGACGAGATATCTGATCGTAACCAACAATGGATAGAGTCAAACCATTGAGTAGCGAGGGGGCACCATGGTACATTGACGTGACGTATATGAAAAAGAGTTGCCTAACTGTTGGGGTCACCTAGGTCAATACATGAAACGCCTGCGATTTCTAAAAATATAATGGTGTCTAGAGTCCGAATGAGTTCATTTGATCAATTTGAGTGACTTACTATTTTACGTTAGTCCTATGCTTTAATTCTAAATGTTTCTAGAGGACAAGCAAGGTTTAAGTTTGGGGGATTTGATAAGTGAGAAACTGCATGATAATTAATGGTTTAATTCCTATATTTTTATGTTCTTAATATTTTTATATTTATTTATTTCTCGCATATTTATTATTATGACTAGTTGAGCACTAATTGTATATTTCTTTCTTATTTTACAGTAATTAGGTGCTAAATTGGTGAATTAAATATTGAAGGATGATCCATAGGAGTTGCACGAAGAAACGAGACACAAAACAAGAGAATTGGTGAAGAAATGACAGTTTTGGGCCTTCTAGAAGAGTTGTCACTGGGCCCAACCGGTATAGAAAGTTGGGCTGGCAGCACCTCCTGATTCTGGGCCTTCTAGAAGGGTCGTCTCTGGGCTCAACTGGTATGGAAAGTGTTGAACGTCCTAGAAGGGGCGGAAACCCTAATTTTGACCCTTTTTCCAAGCCACCTACACCTATAAATACCCCCTACCCCTCACATTCGAAAAGACACAAAAAATCTAGGGTTTTACACCAAAAACCTAGGATTTCAAGGCACCAAGAGGAGTCCAAGCTACCCAACTTCCAAGAGTTTGAAGATTGGGAGTCCAAAGATTCAAGTTCTACATCTCTTTTCTTTCCCTTTCGCAAGGATTATGTTTGTTTTTCTTAAACTCTTCTTTTATTTTATTAACTCCATGAGTGATTAAACTTGTTATCTAGTTCTAGGGATGTCGAAACCCTCGTGAAACTATGTTTAATTAAATTATGCAATATTGTTTTTCGTTCTTCGTATGCGATTGTTTGTGTTGTTTTGTTCTCAATTTATGATTGCTTAATTCTTAATTTGGCTTGATCACCTAGATTAGGGATTGGTTATCTATCGCTAGAAATAGGATTGCTTCCCGTGTAATTGTCGTAATTTCTATTTCTATGAAGCAACTAGTGATTGTGAATCGTTAGGGACAACACAACATAGGTTGAATGAACCGAACTTATGCGTTTATTACCTAGATTAACCTATTTGCCTAATTATTAATGCTGTGGTTGGGTTGAACCTAGAGAGCTTATTCTAGGTTATTCAATAATTAAATTCAATTAAAGAGCTTGTTTTAATTGAGTAAACGGTAAGGGCAAACTCGAGTAGCAGAGCTTATTGCTACTTAGGGTTTTTAGCCGCATATGATGAATAGATTATGATATTGTGGTTGGTTATACGAGTGAATCGAGGGTGAAAATTGAACTAGAACTAGACCTTTATTATTATTGAACTTTTCATTAATCATTTTCTTGATCGTTTTTAATTAATTATTTCGTTAGTTAATTTTCTTAGAATAATTCAATATTTAAAACTCCAATTATTTATTTTAATAAAATACGAATCATCACAATCTAACCACACTCCTCGTGGGTTCGACCCTTACTTATCACTACTACTAGTTGGTAGAGAAAAACTGAGGAAAAATAAAATCTTTAATTTGATGCTTACGACGAGCGAGTCAGAAGGACAAATTTGTCCTTCCAATCTTGTCCTTCCAGTAGGTGTCATTTGTTGTAGTGATGGATTTTTTAGTTAGGGTACCTGAGAGCAGAAAATACAAATTAATAGCTTATCCTCCTACGACCAATTAAGCAGCTTAAATTCTTAGACAATTGATAGACAGGTAATATTATATCATTAACTTAAAGAGCTGTCATAACGACAGAGACTAATTGGTGTGAGATTATTGCAAGATGCTTATCAGAAAATGTAATACTGATGCTAAACCAAGTAACACAATAACAATCAAACAATGTAGCTAGTACCTAAAATAATTCGACTCCAATTCCGTTCCTAATACACAGCCTCAAGCACAAAAGTAATCCATCCGTGAAATGTCCATTTGACCCCCCTTAATTCTTAAAACACACTTAACCCCTCCATAATATTAATAACGAATTCTATCTGGAATCATATGAATTACAAACATGCCCTAATTTCCTAAAACATACGCACCAAAAATTATTTTACAAAGAGCACAATGTTATGGGTCGACTGGTTTTATATTTAGTTGTAATTTTTTTGTAATTAATTTGATAAGATCTGCACTGTAATTTTGTTGATAGATGAAGTTTGACGGAGCAGTAGATGAAATGGTAGGTAGAAGGAGAGAGAAGTAGAGATAGAAATAATTTCATGTAATTGCTTGCCTTTCACGTACTTTTCCATTGGTTACATATAGCATTTTTGTGGTTGGACCACTTGATTAAAAAGACTAATTTACCCACAAAATATCTAATTAATTTGGGCTGCCAAACTATTAATTAAATAAAGCCTAGCACAATAAATCTAACTATCCCAATCCATCATCAGCCCATTAATTAATTAGACCCGGCAGCTTGACCCTCAATCCTCCGACCCGCTCCTTGACCCTTCCCCGTTTCTTCGCCCGTTCCTTCTTCCCCTCTTTATTGTTCGCAATCGGTACCAAAGATATGATTTTTACCCATTTGTTTCAATTTTGGATTTCTCCTCCCTTCAGCTTCTCCTTGTACCCTTTTCAACTCCAATCCAAACCTTTCCAGCTCCAATTTCATAACAATTGCCCCCGCATCAACAGATACTTGACCCCAAGGATCAAATTTGGGGAATTTTTTCTACATAAATTTCAGATTTTCCCAGGTGGCTTCCTGTGGTGTAGCATGCAACCATTGGACCAGAATCTGTTCAATGGCAAGCCCATTCCTATTGATGGTCCGTGTATCCAACACGGTGGTTGGTTCGATTAGGAAGTCTCCCTCAGATGTGGTTGCGGGTAGATCCGGATCGGCGGAGGTGTCGGGCCCTAGCTTCGGTTTAAGGAGCGAAACGTGAAAAACAGGGTGGATGCGCGATCCCTCAGGTAGATCTAAGCGGTAAGCAACTTGACCTATCTTTTCTATGACTGTAAGTGGGCCATAGTATTTAGCTGATAATTTGAGATTTTTCATGATTGCCACCGAATTTTGCCTGAATGATTGTAATTTCAAAAATACCTTATCCCCAATTTCAAAGTTTCGTTCTTGCCTGTGTTTATTTGCAAACATCTGCATCTTTTGTTGTGCTAGGGACAGGTTCTCCTTTATTATTTACCTTGCTGCTTCTCTCTGCATTATTAGGTGTTTGGCATCCTCATTCTCACTGCATGCATACTGTCCTATAGACCCTACAGGTGGAATTTATCCATATAATGCCTCAAAAGGTGTAGCCTTTAACCCTGTGTGATAATTTGTGTTGTACTAAAATTCAGCCTGACTTAACCATCTCACCCACTTTTTCGGATTGTGATGCACCATACACATAAGATAGTTTTCTAGGCATTGGTTTACCTTTTCAGTTTGCCCATCAGATTGGGGGTGATATGCGGTTGACATGTTCAACTGTACCCCCATTAGCTTAAATAACTCCTTCCAAAAAGTACTGGTAATAATCTTATCCCTGTTTGAAACAATGTGTGTTGGTAACCCATGCAGCTTATAGATAGTGTCCAGAAATAGGTTAGCCACTGTTAGAGCAGAAAAAGGGTGGGATAGTGTAGTAAAATGTGCATACTTAATAAGCCTGTCCACCACAATTAGGATGACATCCTTCCCTTGTGATTTTGGTAAGCCTTGAAAAATATCCATGGAGATGTGGATCCATGCTTGTTCAGGAATAGGGAGTGGCTGTAGTAATCAAGGATACCCTCCATGGTCTTATTTACTCCTTTGGAAAACCTCACATTCCTAACCCATACTGCAATTTCTCCCTTCATCTTTGGCCAATAGAATATACTTTTAGTTCTCATGTAGATGCCTAGTATCCTGAATGACCTCCATAGGCTAAGTTGTGCATAGAAGTTAAAATTACCTTCTTAAGGTTGTATGTTCATTGCCCACACATAACCTTCCCTTGTACATGATCAAATCCCCCAACATGGTAAAATCAGGAAGGGTAGTACGGTCTAAGATCTTAGCCTCTTTTACCTTCTAAAAAAATTCATCACCAATGTAACTCTGAATGACTTTTTCATCCACTCTCGAATAAGTGTAGTGATAGTGGTGCAAATGTCCTCATCTGGTCATCAGCTGCCTTGTTTTCTTCTCCTAGACAGGGCATCAACTGCCTTGTTTTCTACCCCCTTTTTATATTGTATCTTATAATCCAAACCCAGTAATTTGGTCATCCGTTTTTTTTGGGTTGGTGTCATCATCTTCTGATCCAACAAGTATTTGAGGGCTTGTTGATCAGTCTTAATGATAAACTTTCCCCCATGTAAATAATGTTTCCACCTGTCCACAACCATGAGAACTTCAAGGAACTCTCTCTCATAGACAGAGAGTGCCTGATTCTTTGGGCATATAACCTTGATCAAGAAAGCCAGTGGTCTCCCTTACTGCATTAGTATTTCCCCTATCCCCTTTCCACTTGCACCAATCTCCAATATGACTTTTTTGAAAAATCAGGCAGAGCTAGGACAGGTGTTGTGGTCATGGCCTGCTTTAAATTTTCAAAAGCTAACTGTGCCTCTAGGTTCCATTTAAAATGGTCCTTCTTTAATAGTTCAGTCAATGGCCTACTCATTACTCTATATACTTTGACAAATTTCCTATAGTATCCAGTTAACCTCAGGAAACCTCTGAGCTGTTTCAGTGTTTTAGGAATAGGCCAATGAACCATGCTGGATATTTTATGTGGATCAGTGGACACCCCCTCTAGAGAAATAATATGCCCTAGGTACTCCACCTCTGTATTTCCAAAACTGCACTTGCTAGCCTTAGCATACAACTTGTTCTGCCTCAGTAATATCAGTACCTCCTCTAGTTATTTCAATTGCTCTTCCTAACTCTTACCGTATACTAAAATGTCATCAAAAAATACCAGCACACTTCTCCTTAGTTGCTCCCTGAAAACCTTATTCATGAGTGACTGGAAGGTAGCTGGGGCATTACAAAGACCAAATGGCATGACTAAGAACTCATAGTGACCATTGTGTGTACTAAAGGCATTTAGCAGTACTACAAAAACAACTTTCTAAGGCTGTTAATTAAAGGCGATTCACTGAAAACCGCCTTAAGTATACTTTTAATGACAGCTGTGGCTAAAACCGCCGTTAAAAATGTTATTTTACGGTGGTTTCCTCAAAACCAACGTTAAAATTGGATATCAACTGATTTTAACGGCAGTTTTAACAAAACCGCCATAAAAACTCGCACATTCGATGGCGGTGATTTGAGAACCACCGTGAATTAATAGGTATTCACGGAGGTTTCTTAAGAACCGACGTTAATTAAGTCACAGGTTTATTAGTTCGCTGGATTTAACGTCAGTTCCATTAGAAACGCCGTAAATGTGATGACATTTAACGACGGTTCTATTAGAACCGCCGTAGAACTCACACATTCTACGGTGGTTATTTGTGAACCACCGTAAAATATGTTAGATTAGGTGCAATTAGGTTCTTAGTACAATAACTCCATTTCGACCACTCACGCGGATCGATGATGTGGCAGAATCTCAACAATCCCACCTAACTCTTATCCTTACCCGAGCGCGTATATATTCTAATTCTAAAATTAACACCAAAATCCCCCATTTTAGTCGGTTCCCCTCCTCACGCCAAGTGTACGATGCCGGCCACCGCTGCTTCGGCGAGAATTACGTCCAGGAGCTCGTCGAGAAAGCTCCTCAGGTTCTTACACATCTGAGAAAAGCCACCACGCCCGCATCTTCTACGATTTCCAATGCCACTACTTTTCCCTCGAGGTGCTCGGCAAGAACGACTGCTTCGTCGAGGGCGTCCTCCACCTTCCTCTAAAACTCAGTCCAACCCTCTCGATTTTTATGTTAATGGTAATTTATTTACTTTTTCTCTTGTTTTCGGTCGATACTATAATTAGGGTTTCGTTTGAATATCTGTTTTTTTTTTTTTTAATTTTCATTTTTTTTCCAGGTGTAATATGTTTTTATTTTACAATTATCTATTTGAATTGGCAGTGATGGAGTTCCGGGGTGTGTGTCAATACTCTAGAGGCTCCCAAGCTCATCTCTTAAGAAAATCGCTCATCTCGTCTCCATCAAACATTACGGTAACTTTTGCTGCAATTTTTTAATTTTTTTAATGCTATCAAAGTCATTTTTATTGTTGTGAGTTGATTAAATTACCCAGATTTAGTGGAAATTCTTATCGAGCTTGATTTTTTGTTGTTGTTGTTGTGAAAAAACTATAAAAATGTCACTGAACGTTATTACCATCCGACAAGTGCCATCTTACATGATTTTCTTTTCTCAAAAGATTTAATTTAGGGACGTTTTATTGTTCATTTCTAAATGCCGAGTTGATGGGAAATCCCGAGGGAGCGTACAGCTAGCTCGTCCTCATGCAAGAACAGACCAAACAAACCGAAGAAACTAACAAAATTACCAAACCCTTCCCCAACTTATACCAAAGCCTGAGCAAATCATCGAGCCACCGAATATCCACAAGCGTCGAATCCTCATCGAGGCACTCGTTCGCACTTGTCCCGGGCTTCATCGACTTTCACGAACCTCAAACCAACACGGTCGTCGACGATATTACCAACGATGATGAAGAAAAGGCGGGCGGGCAAGTGTTGAAGAAACATAAGAGCGTCTCGATTGGCCGGCTTGTGGGTCTAAACAAGTCGGAGGTGCTGTATTTGCTAATCGGGTCGTTGGGTTTGGTGGGGGTGGTGTCATACCCCCACTTTTCGGGCTCTTGTTGTCTAAGGCTATCAAGATATTCTTCGAGCTTCTGCACAAGCTGAAGAAGGATACAGAGTCTTAGGGCCTGATGATGGTCTTGCTAGTGGTAGGATCCATGGTGGCCCTACTAGCGCATAACCATTTCTTCGGGATCGCCGGTGGCAGATTGATTTAAAGGATCCATTCGTTGACTTTTCACAAGGTCGTGCACCAGGAGATTAGCTGGTTCGGGGCAGGCACTTTTCTGCTCTATTGCACCCAAGCCCTTTGTTTCTACATCGGAGTTGTCCTTATTCAACATGGTAAAGCATCATTTGGAGAAGTGCTCAAGGTAATTCAAAATTTATTATTATTATTATTAATTTTTTTTTTTGTTAAATGTATCTAACACGAAAAAATGTAGGTGTTTTTCGCCCTGACAATGTTAGCAACCGGAGTTTCCTGATAGGCGAGAAATTGTGCTTTATTTAATGGTTTAATTCCTATATTTTTATGTGCTTAATATTCTTATATATATATTTATTTCTCGCATATTTATTATTATGAGTAGTCGAGCACCAATTGTGTATTTTTGATCTATTTGCAGTAATTAGGTGCTAAATTGGTGAGTTGAAGATTTAAGGATGATGCATAAGAGTTGCACAAGGAAACGAGAGACAAAACGAGTGAATTGGCAAAGAAAGTATGATTCTGGGCTACGTAGAAGGGTTGTCGCTGGGATCAACCATTATATAAAGTAGGGAACCGCTGGTAGCACCTCCAGTCAGGAACCGTTATAGTATCTTGCTGAGCCTGCCGAGCGCTGCCGACTGCTGCCTGTGTCGCTCGACCAGTCAGCCCGCGTCGACCAGTTTACGTCGGTCGATGCCAGAACCGTTATAGTATCCTAGTCGATGCACTTGTCCACGAACTCTCTGTCACGTCGATCCGAAATGCGTCGGTCGACGCAACGATCTACGCAATTGCCCAGAAACACGTTTTTTAGGGTTTCTTATTGCCCAAGACTTCTACACCTATAAATACCCCCCATAATCCTTCAAAAACATCTACAACATAAATCCCAGGGTTTCTAAGCACCAAAAGGAGTCCAAAACACCCAACCATCAAGAGCTTGAAGATTGGAGACTCAAGATTCAAGATCTAAGCTTTCTTTTCTCTTCTTATCCTAGAACTATGCTTTTCTTAATTGTTTTTCTGTTATTCTATGAACTCCACGAGTGAGTAGATTATTTTATCTAGTCCTAGGGATGTGGAAACCCTCGTGATATTATGTTTTAATTAGTTTATGCATATTTATTTCGTTCTTCATATGAGATTGCTTGTGTTATTCTGTTTACATATCATGATTGCTAAATTCATGACATGATTGCTGAATTCTTGGTTTGGATTGGCCACCTAGATTAGGGATTTGGTTATCAACTGCTAGAAAGAGGATTGCTTCCCGTGTAATTGTCGTAGTTTTGATTTCTCTGAAGCAACTAATGGTTTCGTATCATTAGGTGTAACACAGCATAAGTTAAATAGACCGAGCTTATGAGTTTATTTCTTAGATTAACCTATTTGCCTGGTTCTTAATGCTGTTGGCGGATTAAATCTAGAGAGCTTATTCTAGGTTGTTCATTAATTAGAATCAATTAAAGAGCTTATTTTAATTGAGTAAACTGTAAGGGCAAATTCGAGTACCAGAGCTTATTGTTACTTAGGGTTTTTAGTCGCATGTGATGAATGTATTACGATATTATGGTTGATTAGATGAGTGGAACGAGGGTGGATACTGAACTAAAACTAGAGCTTTATTATTATTGGATTTTCTATCAATCACTTTCTTGCTCGTTTTAATTATTTGTTTATTTATTTTGTTATTTAGTTTTCTTAGATTAAATCAAATCTTCAAACCCCATATTTTTAGTTTAATAAAATACAAACTATCACAATCTAAACCACACTCCTCGTGGGATCGACCCTTACTTATCGCTACTACTAGTTGGTAGAGGAAAGTTGGGGAAAAATAAATATTTAATTTGACGCTTAATGACGAGCGGTCATTTCCCAAGCGAGTGCACAAGTTCCGAATGTTAACAAAGTTAAAGACTCAGCTGCCTCGATATTCGAGATTCTCGACAACAAACCTAAAATTGATTCGAGCATCGACCAAGGCACAACGTTGGCTAGTGTCAGGGGTGAGTTCTACAATGCAAAATATAATGAAATTTAAATTATTTCAAATTATTTATATTTATATTGATTATAATTAGTAATTGTAATTATTATAAATTCATAGTTATTAATAATTAATTCAATTTTGAAATATGACTGTGACTTGAAAACAAAATGGAGAATCTTGACGTTTGAATTTATTGTAATACACAAAATAAAGAAAATCTTGACTCTAAAAAGAGATTAAAACCAAAAAATGAAATCAAAATAGGTTACTGTGAGCTTAATAGTTATAATAATAACTTAGCCTGGTTATGGTTAAGGTGGGATTGGTTTCTGTGTGCTGGCTGCCATTATTCGAAAATCAAGCTCTCTCACACTTACTACAAATAATATGCATAATCTCATTTGTCATTTAACTTCTATTTCTGAATAAGCTGCATTTTTTTTCTAGACTACTATTAGCTGTCATTTTTTTTTTCATGCTTATACTCTTATTAGAAGGATTTGTATAGGTTTTTAAATTTTATGATAACATACACATCAATATTACTTGCATTACAAAGGTGATTTGGTTTGAATTTATCTGATGGTGTAGGTAGTAAAATATGGAGGCAAAGAAAGACGAGTAAGAAGCCAGAATCCACATGATAAAGATGATGGTTCTGAGGTACTATTATAATGTTAATCTCTTTCAAAATCTGCTTGCTTATTAGATTATTATTCTCAAGAGGATACCTATTTACGGGTATACTTTGCTTTTGATGGAAGGGGTCTCCATCTGTAAAATTGAGAAGAGACAAGTATTCATAAAATCATTTTTCTACTTAAGATTTAAAGAAAAAAACATGATGATGACAGTAATTACTGGAGACATTTAACTGGAGGGAGAGAGATCGAAGTAACAGGGGGAAAATAAAGTGTTCAAAGAGCAATCGAGATTGTTGCTTGTAAAAGAACAATTTTAGCCATTGTATATAGCACTAGCACTCTGGAAATACAAGCGTGTATATTTTATGCAGATGGTATAGAAAATCCAGGGCTATAAATAGAAAGAGGATTCAACCATTGCACAAGGTTCATGCAAGCTTGATCAACTGAGTTTAAATCATCTAGAATGCTTGTGCGCAGCTCTAATCTGAGACCTTAGGATTAAATATTCATCTCTTAAATATGTTTTAGTGTGAAGCTCAAGGAAGAAATTTTGTATATTATGCTAAAATTGTTTTTGTAGTATTGGAAAAGCAAACTATACATTATAATACATGCTGTGTGTTTGTCGGGTCGTCAATCTTTCAATGTATCGCTTAAAAGTGTGATCTTGTCAGTTAATTCTTCTTGTTCGCCTTCTCTTTCGTGTCGGGTTAGATCTTTAGTGATGAAATGAGAAAAAATTCCAACGGGACAAAACAGGAGGCAGAGAGACACTGAATGTCGCGTCTCTATGTTTTCCTCTAATCCGTCATTATAGACTTTCAATTTTACGCGACAGTGAAAGGCGAAGTCCGACAGGTTGTTTGATTTTCAATTTATCGATTCATGAATTGAATTGAGATTTTTCTTTGCAATTAACAGTAGCAATTGTGTTTTTTCTTCCTGCCCAATGTTGTGTTTAAAACTGAATGATTTGGTGAATTGTGAACTAATTTTATCTCGGACAGATGTGAATTATTTGTTTCAAGTGGATCGAATACGAAAAGCCCATGATCGTAGTCTCATACAAAGGGGAGGAAAAAAAGTTCTCGGCGGAGGAGATATCTTCGATGGTCCTCATCAAGATGCGTAAAATTTTCGAAGCGTTCCTCGGATCCACAATAAAGAACGCCGTGGTGACAGTCCTTGCGTACTTCAATGATTCTCAATGTCAGGCCACAAAGGACGCCGGAGTGATCGCCAGCCTCAATGTAATGCGCATCATCAACGATCCCACAGCTGCCGCCATTGCCTACTTTTCTTTGTCTCCATCTTCGTTAACTTTCAAGAGATGGACACCAGCAAGGAGGAAAAAAAAAAAAGGTAAGAAATTTTCTTTTTTTTTTATTTGTTTGTTTTTCTGTGATAAGAATAAACCAAGTAGAGCGGTGTATATATAAAGAGTGAAGTAAATATAAGCAGGTGAGATAGATAATAAGAATTATAATAATGGTAATTTTCATTCTTAGTCTCATTCTTTATAAAATGCACTTTTTTTTTGGCAGGGAGAATATGTTGGTTTGACAGGTGCAAGGTTGGATGGTGCCAAAATTCTCGCATGCGGTCTAGCAACTCATTTTGTTCTGTCAGAGGTATAATTCAACTGAAAATAAAAGTCTTG
The DNA here is from genome assembly GCA_014905375.1 of Phtheirospermum japonicum. Classification (NCBI taxonomy): domain Eukaryota; kingdom Viridiplantae; phylum Streptophyta; class Magnoliopsida; order Lamiales; family Orobanchaceae; genus Phtheirospermum; species Phtheirospermum japonicum. Next base: position 136,027 of record BMAC01000580.1, read on the forward strand.
CTAGTGCTGACTCTTTGTGGAGCATTGCTCATAAATTATTATTTT
>BMAC01000580.1:136096-161096 GCA_014905375.1 Phtheirospermum japonicum
TGAGATAGATAATAAGAATTATAATAATGGTAATTTTCATTCTTAGTCTCATTCTTTATAAAATGCACTTTTTTTTGGCAGGAGAATATGTTGGTTTGACAGGTGCAAGGTTGGATGGTGCCAAAAATTCTCGCATGCGGTCCCTAGCAACTCATTTTGTTCTGTCAGAGGTATAATTCAACTGAAAATAAAAGTCTTGCTAGTGCTGACTCTTTGTGGAGCATTGCTCATAAATTATTATTTTATATATGTTTCTATTTTTGGATAGGGACTCCCAGTGGTTATAAGAAGCACTTGTTAAAGCAGATTCTGGTGATCCGGCTGTTATCTCGTCCGTCATTCATGATTTCTCAATAATACAAAAAATTTAAAAAGAATAGCACTAACCAAATGTCATATTTATTCTTGAGTGTAGCATTTTTTTAAATTTTTTATTTTGTGCTTGTTTTAAGAAAACACTGGGATTAATAAATGTTTTCCTCCAGATTGAACATCATTAATAAATGCTTTTCCTGGAGAACAGTTGAAGAGATTATATCAGCCCTTGTAAGAATAACATTTGAAGAGTTTTTTAATAATTTTGGCTTGGAAATTTAACGTTTTTACAGGTTCCGACCATCTTTTTTTTTTTTTTTTTTTTTTTACTAGAAGAGTGAGGTTGCTAACAGAATGGACGATTGGGTCTCTACCACAATTCATTACTTTAAAAAAGCATCCCCAAATGAGCCTCCCTTCTCTAATCTGCCCATGCATATAAACACTAAAAACAAGGCAAACGGATCGGGCAACTATAAACAAAATGCTTAATCTTACCGATCTAAGAGAGATTTTGAGGCTCATTGGGGATGCTTTTTTAAAGTAATGAATTGTGGTAGAGACCCAATCGTCCATTCTGTTAGCAACCTCACTCTTCTAGTAAAAAAAAAAAAAAAAAAAAAAAAGATGGTCGGAACCTGTAAAAACGTTAAAATTTCCAAGCCAAAATTATTAAAAACTCTTCAAATGTTATTCTTACAAGGGCTGATATAATCTCTTCAACTGTTCTCCAGGAAAAGCATTTATTAATGATGTTCAATCTGGAGGAAAACATTTATTAATCCCAGTGTTTTCTTAAAACAAGCACAAAATAAAAAATTTAAAAAAATGCTACACTCAAGAATAAATATGACATTTGGTTAGTGCTATTCTTTTTAAATTTTTGTATTATTGAGAAATCATGAATGACGGACGAGATAACAGCCGGATCACCAGAATCTGCTTTAACAAGTGCTTCTTATAACACTGGGAGTCCCTATCCAAAAATAGAAACATATATCTAGAAGAGTGAGGTTGCTAACAGAATGGACGATTGGGTCTCTACCACAATTCATTACTTTAAAAAAGCATCCCCAATGAGCCTCAAAATCTCTCTTAGATCGGTAAGATTAAGCATTTTGTTTATAGTTGCCCGATCCGTTTGCCTTGTTTTTAGTGTTTATATGCATGGGCAGATTAGAGAAGGGAGGCTCGAGGGCATCAGTAAATGCCTTTCTCGGGAATACAGAATGCTTTCTCATGCGATACACTCCAAAGATTTTGTCAAGGTACATACAAAAAACGAATAATCCCGATTCAAACTTATCGGTCACTATTAGCTCGTTCATATATGTCTCAAGTCTTAATTCCGTATTTAGGGTTACAGAGCTATACTGTTGGACAAAGATCGAAATCCAAAGGTGTGTGCCCTTTTTGCATCAAAAGAAGGGGAAAGAAAATTCTAAACTTTGCAACTTAAGCTTATTTTCTTGCAATTAACAACCTAAACTACATGAGTTTTTGGCCAGTATGTTATGTTTGGGTGCATGCTTTGGATGTTCTTTTGTTAATCCTTGGCTCACCTGGTTCTTCAGTGTTGATGTAGGGTAATTTATATAAATTATATATTAGTTTTTTCTTGAGGGTGAGCATGAGAAGGGTGGCGTTGGCGATTAGCGCAATTAGGGATGATGATGAGAGGTCCTTGGATGTTTCTGAATTATATATGTCTAGTTCATTTGTTGTCGTGCGGAAGAGTGGCAAAGATGAAGGAAAAAATGTTTCTTGATTCTTTTTCGTGTTGTAGACACTATAATGTAGGTCAAATTTGGAGAATAATATTTATGATAAAAGATTTTGAACTCTTGTTGATTAATTGTGCAATTCAAGGCAAGTCAGATTAGTTTGAATTACGAGTTTTGTAATCATGTAATAACCATATGTTTTTCTTTCTTTCTTTTTTCTTATGAATCATATACATTTTAAAAGTCCTCAATTATTGTGCTAAATGCTAGTACTAATATGGATTTGTAATTATATCATATGAACAATTATATATAGATGTGCTTTCATTTCTTTTTTTCTTAAATTTTTTTTACTACTATCTAGAAGGTGCTTTTCAAGAACCCACGTAAAATGTTCATTCTGAAAAAAAGACTTTCTAGAAGGTATTTAAAAATGCTCCATTCTACGGCGGTTCCAAAACCGGTGTAAAAATGCTGCATTCTACGGCGGTTCCAAAACCGCCGTTAAATGTCTTCCAGAACCGCCGTTAATTTTGACTTTTTTACGACAATTTTGAAAAACCGTCGTAAAAATTTACGGCGGTCGATATAAAGGCGGTTCAAAAAATGCCGTTAAAACTAAAAAAAAATCGCCTTTAAAACCCTGTTCTGCAGTAGTGTAGGAATCTGTGCTCTGGTTTCATCAATATCTAGAAATAGCCACTCCTTAAGTCTATCTTTGAAAAGTACCTTGCCCCATATAACTCATCCAATAGTTCATCAATCACAGGTTTCAACATATATGCCCTGAGCTCCTCAAAAATTTCTACATAATCCATATAGGAATCTGTGTGTTTGAGTTTATTAAACTCTGCAATGATTTTAGTTTCCTTGAGTTGTTCTAACTTGGCAGAAATGATGTCCAAAAATTGGGCCCAAGATAAATTAGCCTGATTAACTCCAAAGTTTTGGTACCATTGGGCTTCCTTCCCTTCAAAATGCATGGCAGCCAGTGTAACCTTCTGAGCATCATTCATTAGGGGTACCAACTTAAAATACACATTACATTTGAGCATCCAATACCTGGGTTGTGTCCTATCAAAATGGGGGAAATCAATTTTTGGCAGTGGGTTTGTGGTGTGATTACCTGCATATTCAATTTGTGGCTTCATCCTTGTGGTTGTGTTTGATCTGTTCCCAGTTTTCTGTTACAGGGGTAGAAAAAGGTTTGCCCAAAAAGGATTCTCCATCACCTTGGGTCTTCCCTCTATTTGGATTCGGAATCTGCATCTGGAGGGTGGCTAGGGTTGTAGTAAGGTGCTCCAATTTGTTGGTAAGACTCTGTGTTTATTCATGTATAGCTGATCTGATGTTTGAAATTTGGGCTTGTGTCTCTGAATTAATATCTGTAATCTATTCCTGTAGTTTAAGTTATGAGGCTTCTCTTCTATGTGATTCAGTTTGCAACACCTGGATCGAGCCATTTTTGAGCTTCATGGAGATCATTGAAACGAGTAATTTCTGCCATGCCAAAGATCGTCTGCTCAGGTGCCAATTGTTATGGGTTGACTGGTTTTATATTTAATTGTAATTTCTATGTAATTAATTTGATAGGATTTGCACTGTAATTTTGTTGATAGATGAAATTTGAGGGAGCAGTAGATGAAAGGGTAGGTAGAAGGAGAGAGAAGTAGAGATAGGAATAATCTCATGTAATTGCTTGCCTTTCACGTACTGTTCCATTGGTTACATATAGCATTTTCGTGGTTGGACCACTTGATTAAAAAGACTAATTTAACCACAAAATATCTAAATAATTTGGGATGCCAAACTATTAATTAAATAAAGCCCAACACAATAAATCTAACTAGCCCAATCCATCATCAGCCAATTAATTAATTAGACCCAACAGCTTGACCCTCAATCCTCCGACCCGCTCCTTGACCCCTGCCCGTGTCTTCTCCCATTCCTTCTTCCTCCCTTTCTTGTTCACAATCGGTACCAAAGATATGATTTTTACCCATTTGTTTCAATTTAGGGTTTCTCCTCCCTTTAGCTTCCCCTTCTACCCTTTTCAACTCCAATCCAAACCTTTCCATCTCCAATTTCATAACACATAAAGGAAACTCAAAATGAACAAAAGCTCACAGGCGGCGTCTTCACGATGATAGATTCCTCGAATTATCGATCCAGGTTAAGGCGTTGAGACTCATTGGCGGGAAAGTGATGATAGCCAAAGTCGCCGCCGCCTCCCCCTACCGGCGGCTTCACGGAAGTAAACGGCAACTGTTTTCTAGAAGCTTCCGGCTGGGGCTTCTGCTGCATGATTGAACCGTGTTCTTAAAGCTGAAAGACTGTAATGAAAGAAAGCAAGGGTTTATTAATCTTCGATTTTTTTAATTATACTCTCGGCGCCCGGCCCATTAGTTTCCCGTCGATCTGCTTCCATGGCACTGGTTCGATCAAAAATTACAACACAGCATGTCCCTATCACATAATTCGCCATAATTAGGGATTTCAAGCAACAAATAGCCAAAAATTTAAAAAAAAGGAAGAAAAACAAACCTCTAAGACTTTAAACCTCTGAGACTTTAAGCACCCCCATCATTAACAACACAAATCAAAATTTAGATCCTACGTAAATCCATACAACTCCAAATTTCAAAACCAAATTAAGATTTGAAACCCAATCACCTATAAAAGTCCCTAATATTATAAATCAACGCACGAGATCAAAATAAGATAACCAAAAGCCCAATCATGACATTTATCAACCAGTGACGAGACGATGGGGAATTAGCGAACGAGGATCACTTGTTGACACCTTCGAGTGTGATGAGCGCGGTTATTATGAACACAAACGACAACAAGAACGGGAGTGGCCCATAGCACAGCTCCCACTCCATATCCACCAACTGATTTTGATCATCGCCGCCCGCCGCCGCCGCCGCGGAGTTGTCAAAGTATCATTATTTGCACTGCTGCTGATATCAGTAATAGTTGCTGGCTCATTGTTCGATGAAATGCCGTTTTCGAGTGGCGCACTGGAAACTAGGGGGATTTTCAGGTCGGGTGAGAACGAGTTTGGTTGGGTGAGATTCATGGTGATGAGGATTGGGGACTGGGAGTTTGAGATGAGGATGAAAGTGATGAACACAGAGTAAAAGGAAGAAAGCGAATATGAATAGAGGAGATGTGGTAATGGGGACTGGGGATCGAGGAGATGAGATCTGAGATAATGGATAGAGGAGATGACGGAGAACTAGGGCAAAGTGAATCAAATTAAAATTTTATTACATTCAATAACATTTATTTTAAAGATGTTTTAAATGAGTTAATATATCAGAACGTCTTTTTAAATGCGTTATAAATAATTGCATATATCAGAACTTTTTTGTAAAGGCGTTTTAGATATTGAATATAGCAGAACGTCTTTTTTAAAGGTGTTCTAGATATTGAATATACCAGAACGTATTTTTTAAATGCGTTCTAGTATATGGCTTTTTTATTATGAAATGCCACCGGATAACATTTTAGAACGTCTTTACCTGAGGCGTTCTAGCATGTCTGTTCTAGAATGTTATTTCAACACTAGTGAGTCCCCCTAATTTATCATTTTAATACTTGTTATTTTTATTGTGAATTTCTGTTTCTGAACACATTTCGTTTCCTCCCCTTCCTTATTGTATAAATATATCACTATTTATGGAGAATTTAGCTTCATCTGCTTCTGATTCCCAAAACCCTAACTCTCCCCTTCAAGATATGCCGTCTAAGACGGAATCAATAGAAATTTCTTTGACTCAACCTAAAAGAAGAAAAAACATAACTGCACCTAAAACTGGCATAATTGATGAATCTGCAGGAAGCCCTTCGTGGTCTGAGCTTGAGGCTCAGACAAGAACCTTAACTGGAAATATCCCAGATTCCATTCCCCTAAATCAGCCAGAAACACCCTCAACTTCACACCATGATTTTTTCTTTACAAATCCCATAGCATTTGTGCCTCCATCGGCTCACGCCGACACACCTCCTCTCCCACAAGCTACTAGGATAGCTGCGAAAAACCCCTGCATACTCCCAGATTGGATTAAGCTCACAGCATTCATCGAAAGCCTCAAACCCTTAGATACCATCAAATTTGTCCAACCCGAAGCCAGAAAAAATGACCTAGACCATCCTCCTCCAAACCACATTACCCTTTTTATTAACACCTGAGAGCAGGAATTAGGTTTCCCTTGCATCCTTTCCTGGTTGCTGCTTCGCAAAAGTACAGAGTCCCCTTTTTTCAAATGACCCCTAATTCTATCAGATTTATAGCTGGGTATATAATCCTATGTACATATGATAACATAGAGCTCGATGTATATTTCTTCCATTTTTGTTTTCAAATAAAAAAGCAAAAAGGCTTCTTTTATCTTTCTTCGCGTCAAAAGACGCGCTTCCTCGATAATCCGTCGTCAAAGGTCTTCGAATGGCGATCAAGATTCTTTTTCCTTTACTCTACCAAACCCTGGCCATTCCCTTAAGAATGGCAAGGAGTCGACCTCTCCTCAAGAGGTGGTGCCCTCAGATAAAAAATAACCTGCCCTTTACCAAAAATATTCAGACTTGCTCAAAGAATTAAGTAATTTTCCTTACGACGTGATGAGACCCACAAAGTCAAAGACGATATACTCCTTCGTGGGCCTTAGTCAGCAACCTCTGCAAATAACCAGATCTGAATTCGGTAGATTTTAACACATCATAAATCCCCTTAAATCTGGACTTGTATAAAAATAAGTAATAATCCACTTTTCCCTTTTTTTAGAGCGCCTTATATTCGATTGTAAATATTGAAGCTCAGAGGGCTGAGCTATAGTCCAACCAGACTCAAATCAAATGTGACCTCTGCAGCTCTAGCTCCTATTCTAAGTATCTAAGAAGAAATGGAGCTCGCCCTGGCCGTAAGAGATAAACCATTGGAGATTGCAGATTGAGACGACCGAATGCCATTACGAGCAGCAATTGTCAAAGGAAAGAAGAAAAGAACAGTCTGCGATCAAACTCCAGCACAACCTGCGTCTCCCCCTCCCAAACGTCGTCGCATTCAGAAAGCATCTGCTTCGAGCCCTCCAACTCTGGAGAAAGGCCTTTCACAATGTGACAATGCAGATTAGATCAAATCCTTCCTCCAAAAACAAATGATAACCCAGGTAATTTATTATCCCAACATAATATATCTTAGTATATTTCTAACTCACAATGCATTCTTATTGCTTTGCATGGTACATATGGAACCTCTGATGACCTCACTATCAAGCCAACTGCTGGCAGCGACCTCTGAAGGGGAATGGAAGAAAATGCGCGATGAGCTGACAACCCAAGCCGATAGACAGACTCAATAATTATCCCTGACACAAGGAGAGTTGGATGAAGCTCATCGCCAGCTAGAAATCCAAGGAGAGGAGCTGAACGTCACAAGAAGTCAGCTGGAAACAATGAAAGATGAGGTCACTCATTTGGGGAGGTGCCAGATAGAGTTGGAGGAGCAATTGCTGGCAAAAAGAGAGAGTAAGGAATCAGAGTATGTGGCACGCCAGCAGGAGTTGGCTGAAGGTCGTAGAACATTTTTTAGAAGCGAGGTGGGTCAAAGATTCATAACAGCATATAAGACCGATCTGGTCGCGACCTACCGACACACGATGACCTTCTTGTAGAAGGTAGTGAAAGGGGCTAAACTATGGTTCAACTCCACGGTCGAGCGGATCCAGGCTAAGCTTCAAACATAACACATCAACCTTAAGGTGGACGTGAAGCAATTGAAGGCCAACCTAACCCCCTTCGATTTCTGGCATGGTGATGATAAGCAAGATCCGATGGCCTCTTGGTGGACTAAATGCATGATCAAGGCGATACTAAATGTCGGGCTTAGTGATGAGCTCGATGTCCCTCTGGACGAGCTAGTTCCTCCATGAAATGCGTAAATCTTTGGTTTCTTCTATGTAATAAACTCTTCTTCTGTGTTGAAAACAAAATTTTAGCTGGCCATGAATGAATTTGCTTATTATATCTCTATGCCTTAGCATCAAAATCATTGAATCCCCTATAAGACCTTGTAGGCCTTAAGTAGCTATGTGTAACCATAAAACCATGAACCTTTCCTAAGGTTGGAATACCATTATACATGACATATTGACTTAAGCATAACCATAAAACTTCATATTACCATGTGTGGACCAATCTTAAAGAGATCATACCGAGTAAAACCATGGTATAGTGAAGGGAATCTAGAAACCACTCAAACTCTTAATAAATCTTAAGAGACCAAGAATACTATTCAGTCCCCATGTTAAAATAATGCAAACAAGGCAACACAACCAGGTCGCATTTAACTTAATAATATCAAACTCCTAATCCAAATAATCATATAATCACATAATCACATTATCATAAAGTACACTACATAGATACCCAACTTAAGAAATATGTTAATCAAACATATAAATATCAGAGCACATGTTAAACAAGCACATTCTCCTAGACACTTAACAAAGCAAAGAATATGTTAATCAAACATATTCAAAGCTCATAGCCAAAGGTTGAAAAGAGCATGTTAGTCAAACATGTTCCTTAAAAACTTAGCCATGTACCATCCAACCATAAGACCATTGCCGACCTAATGAAAGCCTCCTCCCATAACCATATCAATAAAACCATCTCCGACCTAATAAAAGCGTCAGCCCATAACCATATCCATAAAACCACAAGACTCATAGAATGTCACAAGAATAGTTCTTTATTCATCACTGATCTAAATAAGCATCAGCCCATGATTTGTAAAAGAGTGCAAAAAAACACGAATCCATCGCCGACCTAAATAAGCGTCAGCCCATAGTAATAAAAAATAGGTACTCCATCCATAGCCAAACGAGATAGGCATAGTACTTCTTGAAGTGGAAGATATTCCAACTCCTTGGTAATGATTTACCCTTTTCATCCTCGAGCACATATGCACCTCCTCTTAATACCTTGATGACCTTGAACGGTCTTATCCAATTAGGATCGAGCTTTTTTGTAGTGTAGATTGAATTGGCTCGCTTCCAAACTACATTACCAACCTGGAAATACCTTCATTTTACTCACTTGTTATAGGTTGTCTGAATCCATTGTTTGAATCTTTCCACGCGCGCTGCAGCTTTATCACGTATTTCGCCAATTGTTTCCAAAGCTCCCTAGACAATCGCTCATTTTCACCCTCATTGAATGTCTCTAATCGATGAGATCCTCCAACTATCTCTAAAGGAATGACATTCCATACCATAGACCAAGCTGAAGGGTGATTCACCCGTAGTAGTTCGCAGAGTAGTTTGATAAGCCCATAGATAGAAGAGAGCTCCTCGAGCCAAAGCCCCCTTGCCTTTTCTAGTTGCAACACAATTCCCTGCCCAATAATATGATTAATGACTTCAACCTATCCATTAGATTGGGGATGTGCTATAGAAGCAAGTCGTTGTTTCATCTTCCTCAACTTATTTCCCTTTATCTGTTTTTTTCACCTTACATGTCTCAGATTCAAATCCAAGGTTTGTGGTGTGATGTTTCTTCCCTTCATGTTTTGTTCATTAAAATTATAACGCCTTTTTCTCAAGGACTCGATGTCCCTCTGTTTCCGTAGTTTTTGTGGTGTTGAAATAAATTCAACGAGTTCATGACTTGGTATTATCGGACTTCAATCCGTTTGCAAGTTTCAACGTGTTTCAAACTGAAGAGATGAAAGAAAACCAAAAATAATGCAATTAAAAATATCAAACTAAACTAGAAATTGAAATGACAAGTTGGTCGGATGCCTCGGTTGTATGCCCAAATTGAAAATGCAAGCAATTAATAAAAACAAGCAAAAATAAGCATTGTTTCATCAAGTACAACCATGCATGCATAAAGTACAACCATGCATGAAAACTCAAATAATGCAAATTGGTAAAAATTGAAAGCATCAAAGTAAAGAGCAATGAAAGTTGACATAAAAGTTCAAATCTTTCGAAAAAATAACGAGAAACGAAGAGTAGATCTAGAATTCAATTTAAAACCATGCATGAAAATTTAATTCAAAATAAAGCATAAGTAAAACTCAAAGTCATGATGATCAAGGACCCGATCTATAGCCTAGGCGTGTCACTCAACTAGAATCCATAGTTAATTCACAAGTTTCATCATGAAATCAAGTAGCTAAGACAAAAAGCATAAATGAAGAACAAGCATGAAAATGAAGAACAAGCTTGAAATTAAAAGGAAAGCTTACTAAAATTAAATGGAGAATCTCAAGGCTTGAATTACAATGAAAGTGCTAATCCAAAGGAGTATTTGGATTCATCTTGAGCTTACAAACCCAAGGAATGCTTGAAAATTAAATCTAAAACCTAAGAGAGAAAAAGTAGATCTAGAGGAAAAATGAAGAGAAAATTAATCCCAAAACTCATGCAAGAGTTGGGGAATGAGAGAATAGTCTTCATAAGTCAAGTGGAGAGTTTTTATAGTGATTAGCAGGGGGCAAGCTCGTCAAAATGCTTGAAGTCCCGGACACCCAGTCGATCGACTGAGGACCAGTCGATCGACAGCTCAGTCGATCGACAGCTCAGTCGATCGACTAAAGGCAGTCGATCGACTGCTCTTCAGAAAGCATCGCAACTCTCTGTCGATCAGTCGATTCTTGATGGTCGCAGTCGATTTCCTCAGGGTCAGTCGATCGACTGCCCAGTCGATCGACTAGAGGCCAGTCGATCAACTGCCTCGCCAAATTGCAGCCCTCTCTGATGGTCAGTCGATCCTCCAGTCGATATCCTGGATGGCAGTCGATCGACTGCGGGCAGTCTGGGCAGTCGCTCGGGCAGTCGTCCTGGCTCGATTTTCCTCTTTTTGGCACGGTTTCTTGAGTTTCGACGCCTTGACTCGCTCCGTAACAACTTTTAGCATACGAATTTAGATTTAAAACCCGTAGATTGTCAACAATAAACGCATCTATTAAGCTTCAATACTAAAATGGGGAAACAATCGAAAACTTAACGAAAATGACTCAAAACGTCTAAAAACAATTCTAAACCCTAACTATAAACTAAGAAAAACACAACAATTACATGCAAAACACCCTCTTTCCCACAGACGTCACCACTTGATGCGATCAAAATGATTGGTTCACCAAGAAAATGAAGTGTTAACCTCAAATATGTAATCAGCGACCTGATACACCTCCAAAAAGCTCCTGGCGACCTGATCAAACCGTCAAAACAGGACCCAAGCCAAGCAGTGGAGAACCCCAACGTAAGCCTCCAATACTTAAGGAAGATATTCTTTGAGAGAGATATGTGAGAGTTTAAAACGTAGAATATAAAATCAACTTAGAGAAAAGAATGAGGCATGAGTCCTCTTTATATAGATAAGAGACGTGTTCCCAATCTAAAGTTCCCGTCTCCTATTAAAACTATAATACCATAAATAATGACCGACTTAGAATTAGAATTCCTCCTATATGCTAAGTTACCATAGGTATTAGAACTCTCATTAAATTATCGTAATAACCATGGGCCAAAACCATATCCATGCTGATTTGCATGTTTTTGTACGTATTTTTGTTTCATTTTTGTGCCGTGATCGCATGTGTTTTGCTTGCATTTTGTTGGTGTTAGGAGTCTATTAAGCTTATTTTGTTAGTTTTAAGTTTTGTAATGTTTGCACGGTTTTTATTACGTTTTTTTTGTATATTTTCACTTATTTTATGTTTTTGGACGTAGAATGATCAAAGCGGGACCCGCGCACGCTTATGGCATTCCAATTGACTCGTTATGCGACAGACAAGTGAAGATATGCGAGGGAACACAGCGCGAGTAAGAGACGATGATCGGTGGATGTTTTGAAGTGGAAAACGAGAAAGTCGAGCCGAAAATAGCAATGTAGTCGATCGACGGCCATACAGTCGATCGACAGCCAGAATCGATAGCTCAAAAGAGTCTGGGCCGTTTGAACAGTAAGGCAGTCGATCGACTACCTTCAACCGATCGACATGCAATTGATCAACTAGAATCTACTGATCGACAGGCAGTCAATAACCTAAATCGCTGCCGATCGACTGCCTCGTAGGGAATTTTAGGATAATTGGCCTATTTTGATGATTTTGCCCCTACGACTATATATATATATATATATATATATATATATATATATATATATATATATATATATATATATATATGTATATATCCCAGCCTTTTCTCCACCAATCTTATCTTCTCCTTGGCTGATTTTGAACTTGTTCAATATCCTCCAAGCCAGTTTTACTATTCCATTGCATTTTAAAACACTAATTTATAATGTTTAAAGTAGTTTAGCTTAGTTAGTTAGTTAGAGTTAATTTCTCTTGAGTTGTTGACATCTCCTTCAATTATAGAAGTTGTTTTGGTGAAGTTTTCCTTGTCTTTGAAGATTGTAACCTAAACTTGAAGCTCTTGTTTGAAATACAAACTTGGTAGTAATCTTTCTACTGTATATTGGTTGTTCTTGATTAATTTTTGTTATTGTGTTTTAATTGTTAGGTTGTAATTTATGTTATTTTTCATTGTATTTCAAATCCCATTTCAGTTTTCTTGCTTGTTATTTCTCTTTTAGTAAAAACTCCATTGAAGCTCTCACTTGAAACATTTTACCCAATTTATCCAAACAAACCTTGGGTCCTTGAAAGACATATGGGACTTTCCTCTTTGATAAAGTTGACTTCTTCCTATTTAATGCTCTTTAACTTCTTCAAGTTTTAAAGCTTTGATTTTCCCCCCATTTCTCTTTTAACTTGCAATATTTCCTTAATTTAGTAGTTTTAATTTATTAAAAGTTTTTAATTAGTGTTTAATTAATTTCATTAAAACCAGTGACTTTCAAGCAAGCTTTTAACATTCTTAATCTTTGCCTTCATTAGTGTTTTCAAAGTTTTAATTTCAATGAAAGCTTTAGTATTAAATACTAAGACCCAAACCAAATAACTTATTGCTTTCTTAGAGTAGATTAATCTAATCGAGATTAACAAAAGATTAACTAAAAATGCTGATTGCCGATAACATCTATCCTCGAGAGACACGACTCGGGATACAACTTGCCACTCTACAATCGACTCCGTACTATTGCGGAGATGATTTCTAAAACTAGAGTGCTAAGAAATCACGATTAAATTTTGGCGCCGTTGTCGGGGATGGATTAAGGCTAATGGTGTTCTTAATTACTCTTCTTGTTATTTTAGTTAGCAATTAGATTATATTAGTATTTTACATTCAATACCCATAATTATTTGTTGACTGTTGTGCATGCAAGGTAGGCGATCGCTCGGACGAGAGTTGACCCCACTTCTGCCCAATCCCGAGAGGTTGAGATGAGATGCACGAGCCGCGAGAAATCAAGACACGTCCGACGCCCTGCCTTTTCAAGCTTTACCCCCGATGCTAGAAGGGCGAATGATGACCAACTCATTCGAGAGTCTGAAGCCGCCCGCCCACATTCACGACAATAAAGGGATACCTCCGCCTAAAGCATCTTCTGGGGCCTGCATCATCACCTCACGGCCCGCCACTACAAGGTTCTCAACCCACTTATGGGTTACCGCTCGACAAAGGGGGAAATGGTTTCCCAAATCAAGACACCTAAAGCTCAAATAGCCAATTTCACGGCCCATATTCTCCGTCCCATGCTTGTGTACTGAAACCCGAGCCACAACTCCAAGTCTTGCCGCTCTCGGACCCATCGTCATAATGAACCCAATTCTATGGCCCGCACTACCAAGGCCCTATCGTCGATGGCCCGCCATATCAATTTCAAACTCGATTCCAAGCGCCGAGGCCATATTACCAAGGGCCGCACTTCACCGCTCCTAACATCCAAGAGCCTCGATTCCCACATCCGAACGGGCCCGCGCCCTGATTCCAAGATCTGATTCCTCAAGAGTTTTCACGAGCGCCCACCGTCAATGAGAATCTATATGCCACGCAAGATCCGGGTGGCCATCCTTTTGCCACACTCGACGGAGGTCCTATGAATAGAATCAAGGAGGGGTTAAGGCCTTGCATTGGCAACTTTTCCTCGTGCATCTAATTAAGTGTTGAGGCCCTTGAATACGACTTACGGCCGATCAATCTCAACCGGCTACCGTCTTTCCCTGGCCTACCGCACGAGGATGCTCTCCATTTTCTTTGGATTTTCTCCTACACTCTGTCAAGCTTTCCGCGCCAAGGGATTCATATCGACCAAATCAAGATGCGATGATTTCCGTACACGATGAAAGATAAGGCGTTCGATTGGATCATGATGTTACTGACTGACTCCCTCACTAATTGGGACATGGTGACCGAGAGGTTTATGGAAGAGTACTACTCCCAAGATAATATGGACGACTTCCGAGCAAAGATTGCCTCTTTTCATCAAGTAAGCGACGAGACCTTCTACGAGGCATGCGAGTGTTTAAAGGGATATCTTAACAAGTGCCCTCATCATCGGCTCACCGATGATTTCTTGAATAAAATTTTCCACAATGGCTTGACCTTCGCACCTAAAAGCATGGTGAACAATGCTGACGGAGGAAACCTTGCCGACCACTCGACAAGGGAGCTATATGATATCTTAGTGAATATGGTCGCGGACGATAACCTGATGAGTATATTGGAGCGTTAAGAGAAAGTGAAAGAAGTGTCGATGAAGGATGAGCCCGAGTGGGCCCGTAAGATTGCCAACCTCGAGAGTCAAGTGGCTTCTCTCACTAAACCATACTCGGGTCCGATGGAGACATGCACCATGTGCGGCATCGTGGGTCATGGATCTAGTACGTGCCCGATGGTTTATGGGAAACCTAGTGAGTTCGACGAGCAAGCGTTCACAGTCCAAGGTTACCAAGCCCAATGAAGTGGGACCCAACGGCACAATGATCCATATTCCCCAACTTACAACCACCCTAACATTAGAAGAAGGGATATGTCAAGTGCTCAAAACCACCTGGGCCTCCAATGCAACAACCACAGCCTCAAGTCCCATTCATTGCACGACCACCTTTCCCGTCTCCTAAAGCGTCATTCCCGGCTCCTCAAGATCATTTGACATCACGTCAACCAAGCATGGAGTCCATCTTGACCGAACTTTTGGGTTCCATCCAACAATTGACCAAACGGCTCGTGAGTTTGGAAACACAAGTAGGGCAAGTGGTGACGGATGTTAATGAGCTTAAGCGGGCCCACAACAAAGGGAAGCTACCAAGTCAACCGACTCAAGCTCAAGCCATAACTATTCTTAGCGGCAAGGTGGTAGATTGCCCATCCCGACCATGAACCCTTGCCCTCGCTCCAAATTCAAGACGATTTGACCATGTAAGATTCGGACGAGCCTGTAGCCGCTCCTAAACCACCCACATCCTCTTCAAGTGGTGAGGCAAAGGAAATCGAGGCTACCAGGGGACTACAAAAATCTGCGATGCCATACCGACCTCCGATCCCATCTCCGAGCCGTATCTGACCGACAAAGCAAGACGCCCAATTCCTTTAATTGTATAAGATATTGTCGAAGGTTAACATAAGTTTTCAAGGAGTTGACATCCAAGAAACGACGGTTAGAGGATAATGAGAAGGTGTGTATAACGAACGCGGAGAGCATCGTTTATAGCAACCCTCTTCCACCCAAGGAGGGCGATCCGGGGAGTTTTTGTATCAAGATCACTCTCGGGAATGGCAAGGAAACGCGAGGGATGCTAGACCTCGGCGCGGGAATTAATTTGTTGCCCTACTCCATCTTTAAACAATTGGAGTTAGGCAATCTCAAGGAAATGAGGATGTGTTTGCAATTGGCCGACCGATCGATTCGGTACCCGAAGGGAATAATATAAGATGTGTTGGTGCAAGTAGGAAGCCTCATAGTCCCCGTGGACTTCATGATTTTAGATGTTGGAGAAGTGAGCAACAAAAGACGTGAGAACACGATCTTTCTTGGACGACCATTGATAGCAACTACGAACACGTTGATAGATGGAAGAAGTAGTTAAGAACACGATCTTTTTTAGGGGACACGGTGAAATTTTCAATCTACGACTTTGGTGTCGTTCCTCCTTCTTCTTTTCAAGCGTATTGTACGATGATTGATCTAATAAAAGAAGTAGTTGAGGAGGATTATGGGGATGTTGTGGATGAGGTGTTCGAGGATGACGAGTGGCTAACGCTTCAATCAAAGGGGGGTGATGGGGATATTTGAGATATCGAGTGTAGAACTGGCCGTTAAACCGAATTCGGAGCTCAAGACCCTTTCGAGCCATCTCAAGTACGTTTATTTGGTGAGCTCGTGCCGACTTGTGCAACCACCGGGTAGCGGATGTGCATCGATTTTCGAAAGCTTAATGCCGCCACCAAGAATGATCATTTTCACTTATGTTCATCGACCAAATGTTGGATAAGCCCATGGGTCATCACTCTTATTGTTTTCTCGATGGGTTATCCTGATATTACCAAATTGCCATCTCACCGGATGATCAATCCAAGACGATGTTCACTTGCCTCTTCATTAAATTTTCTTGTGAAGTTGATGAATATCAAGGTGAATGACAAGTGGACAAATAGATCATTTAATGAGTTGCTTAAGTTATTGAAACTCGCATTCCCATCGATGAAACTTGTCAACTCACATTATGAGGCTAAGAAGTTGCTTGAGATTTTGGGTCTCGGCTATGAGAACATACATGTATGTAAGTATGATTGTGCATTATTTTATAAAGAGCATGCCAATAAAGAAACATGTTCAGTCTTTGGAGAATCACGTTGGCGAGAGAATAGTGGAAAAAGGTTCTAAAAGTAAAATTCCACATAAGGTTATGCGATATTTCCCTATGATCCCAAGATTGAAGAGGTTATTTGCAATGGAAGAGACGGCAAAACTTATGCGTTGGCATAGTACAGGGTATCATACAAGTGCAGATGTTATGACTCATCCGAGGGATGGCAAAGCATGGCGTGCATTTGACGCTAGACATCCAGAGTATTCTAGTGAATGATGCAATGTTCGTCTTGGACTTGCGGCTGATGGCGTCAACCCATTTGGTGATATGAGTCAGGTGTATAGCATGTGGCCAGTAATATTGACAGTTTATAATCTTCCACCATGGCTATGCATGAAACCGGAGTATTTCATGCTGACAATACTGATACCTGGACCTAAATCCCCGGGAAAAGATTCCGACATTTTCCCACGGCCTCTTGTTGATGAATTGAAGATTCTGTGGTGAATTGGTGTGGACACACTTGACGCTGCCACAAAAAATCGTGGTTTATTTCGCATGCGAGCATCATTAATGTGGACAATTAATGACTTCCCAGCAAGAAGTACTCTGTCCGGATGGAGCGGGCAAGGTTACATGACTTGTCCCACATATAATGATAAAACCCCATCTATGCGCGTATTGGGAAAGGTAATATACTTTGGTACTAGAATGTTTCTTCCGATACACCATAGATGGAGGAGTTCGCTTGACTTCAACGTTCTATCGGAACGTCGGAGTCCTCCAGTAAAAAAAATAATGAAAAACATATTGATCCAACTAAATCAAGTCAGACCAAAGATATATGGGAAATGTAACAGTTATGGTGGTGCAGGGACCAGTAAATATGCAGATGAGTTGAATTGAAAAAAAAGTATTTTTTTTAGCTCCCTTACTGGTCTAGTAATGACTTGAAACACAATATCAACATGATGCATTTAGAAAAGAATGTGTGTGATTGTATCGTGGGGACCATCATGGATGATCTACTAAAGTCGTAGGATACTCTTAATGTAAGACGCGATCTAATGAAAATGAAAATTAGGCCAGAGTTGCACCTTATCGAGGATAGGGGTAAGATAATGAAGCCAAGGGCTCGTTACACACTACCCCTGACCAAACAAGTAGAATTTTGTAATTAGATCAGGTTTGTGAGATTTCCAGATGGATTTGCATCAAACTTGAGAAGGTGTGTACCTCCAGGTCAGGGCCGCTTAACTGGGTTGAAATCTCACGATTGCCATATCATAATGCAAAGATTATTGCCAGTGTCAGCCCGTGCATACTTGGATAAGGATATATCTAATGCTATAATAAAATTATGTAACTTCTTTAAGAAAATGTCTACTAAAAGTATGAATGTGAGTGACCTTATATCAGCCCAGTCGGATCTGATTATTATCTTATGTAAATTAGAGAAGATTTTTCCCCCGACATTTTTTGATATTATGGTCCATTTGGCTATTCATCTCCCTGGAGAGGCAATTTTAGGGGGACTCGAACACCTGAGGTGGATGTATCAATTGAATCATATTTGAAACAGCTCAAGGGATGTGTAAGAAACCCGGCTAAGCCAGAGGGGTCGATTACCGAGGCATATGTGGCAAAAGAGGCATTCACATTTGTGCTCGTTATTTCAATGACGTAGAGACAAAGTTCAATTGACCCCGTAGAAACCCGATATGGGAAGTGATGTCACAACTTTTGGTTTTTCGATCACAGTGCATCCCACTTGGAGGTCGCAAGAGCGTAGCTCTGTCTCCGGAGAAGCATAAGTAGGCACAATTTTACATTCTTAATAATTGCCCCTAAATAGACATGTTTTTGCAGTAAGTGGTTTCATTATTTTAATATTCAATATGTTATTTATTTATTTATTTTATTATTATACATAACTGTAAGGGTAGGTTTTTAATTATATCATCAAAAACACCAAAATAGATACAATGTTGGGTAACATCATGTGGCTTCTATTCTTTTTTTGTGGTAGAGAACACAAGCAAGAGTTGTTGGCGCGTGGAGTTAGTGACTTGGAGTTTCAGCACAAACACGAATTTGCATATTGGTTTTACAAAAAGGTACGTCCTAATCCAAGCTAAATACGAACCAACAATTTCTAGTTATATTAAGTTTATCCTTTTGAACCAAACTAAATACAAACCAACATAGATATTTCCAAAACTACAGAAGTAAAAAAAAAAGTATATTGCTCCCTTCATCTCAAAAAATGAGATATTAGTTCTTAATTCATGAACTTCAGGTGTACTATAATCCTCGGTCAGTATCTAAAGAAGTGTACGCATTGGCGTCTAGATGTGACCATTTTTCCCAATCATATGGTGGATGTGTAGTTAATGGAGTTTGTTTCTTGACTCATGACCGTGACATTCGCCGGCTAACACAAAACAGTGGTGTGTCAGTGCCTGGAGTGAGTGGAAAAATGTATTATGGCATTTTACAAGAAATTCTAGAACTTCATTATACCGATCGATTGTTGATTGTCATATTTCGATGCAAATGGTTAAAATTTGATCATCATCGACATATTGTGCATGATAGAAAAATCATAAATATAGACACCAGTACCGAGGGTTACAAAGACGACCAGTTCCTTTTTTCCACTCAAGCTAGGAAAGTGTTTTATAAAAACGACCCTTCTCGTCCTACAAAATGGTAGATTGTCCATGAAGTTCACCATACTGTGGATGCTAGTTCATTGACAAACTTATTACCTGAAGTAGATCTGTTGCACCCCAATAACTCTTTACAATTCTCACTCTTTGTTGATCTTGGAAATCTCGAGTATGTTGAGCTACATCAAGCTAACATGCCGTTTGACCACGTTGTTGAAACTCCTGGTCCATCTTCAAGTACAACTACATCATAAGACATGTATAGCGATGACGATGACATGGAAGATGACACCATAGCCGAGTACGAAAATGATGAACAACAAGATCCTATAACGAGTGATGATGAAACAAATGATGATTTGCAAACATATGACAGTGATTCCGATTGACATTGCGATAATACTGTTTGATCTTTTGATGTGTATAATGGGTATTTTAATGATATATCGATAAAAGATAGTAATTATGATTGATATCATGACATTGCTAGTATTATCTTCTGATTTATACCATTTGTGCAATAAAATTCACATAGTCTTTTTATTTTTTTAATCATTAACCGTTACAATTATAATCATTGTAGGTTAGTTTTTATTTTTTTAAGTTTTAAAATCTTTGTTTCTTAATCAATTCTCATTAGGTGAGTTATTATTATTATTATAAGTTTCTCATTAGGTGAGTTTATTATTATTATTATTATTATTATTATTATTATTATTATTATTATTATTATTATTATTATTATTATTATTATTATTATTATTATAAAAACATCCACCCAAAAGCCAAAAGCAATTGGATAAGGCGGGGGCAGCAACCTGAAATGTTTGAGGTCGGCAATAACAATTGGGAAAAAGAAAAAAGGCGGAAGGGTTTCATTTTCTAGAGTTTGTGTCGACCATTCTTTTTTTTCTTTCAAAACCTCCGAAGAAAAAATTTGTCTCCAGGGTTTGCTTTTAAGAGATCTCCAGACTTTTTGGAGGAAACTCTCAATCCAAGAAAGGCTAATTTCAGTTCTTCTGCCCTTGTCGGATATTCGAGCATAGCGAATTACAGGTTAATATTCTGACCTTTTTTTTTAGGTTTACACCAAAATTTCGTGATATTTAGGGATTAATTGGTGGATTTTTTATAAATTTCTAAAACCTTAGTTTGATTCTGAGTTTTTTTTTTTATTTTATAAATCTATTCTACATGGTTGCTTGTGTGAGAATTAAGATGCCTTCATTCTTGGGAGATAAAATTTGGATAATGTTATTATTGCTCATGAGTGCTTCCATTTTTTTAAATAATTGTAGATATAGGAAATATAAACTTATGGCTCTGAAAATAGGATTTGTTTAAGGCTTATGATATGGTTGAGTGACTTTTCTTGGCTTCTGTTTTGGTTAAGATGGGGTTTGATAGGAACGTCGGTCGATCGGGTTATAACTTATGTTTGTACTGCTGCTTTCTCCTTAAATGTTTGAGTTCCTGTTTTTAATTTCAACTTCAAGTCTGAAACTTTTTTCCACCCTTTTGCTCATCTTCAGTGTCTTTTGGAAGTTAACCATGAAGAACAACCATATCGAAGACGGCGCCGAAATGATGAAGAACAACTAGAGCCGGGATTGCCCATTCTCGTTCTCCCTGATTTGCCTAACCTAGGTATTGCTTCTTTCTACCTTCTTTTTATCCAAAGCCCTTTACCAAATAAATATAATTTATTGAGCATAGGCCTTAATCATAGTGGGTCCATGACATACTTGAGATTTTCTTGATCTTATAGTGGGTCCAAACAAGATTTTGGAGCCAATGCCGCCCCAAAATCGAAGACAGCACCGAGACGATGAAGAACAACCGGAGACGGGATCGCCCATTCCCGTTCTCCCTGATTCGCCTTAGCCTGACCTAGGTATTTCTTCTTTCTACCTTCTTTTTATCCAATGCCCTTTACCAAATAAATATAATTTATTGAGCATAGTCCTTAATCATATTGGGTCTATGACATACTTGAGATTTTCTTGATCTTATAATCATACTTGACATTCCATTTTTTTCTTTTGTTAATTGGGAATGTATATTAAAACCAAATCAAAAATGGAACCTTGATATTTGGCCAAATTATAAATGAAAAATTACATGTATAAACCTATAAATCACCCATGAGGTTACAATGTTTTTTAAGACAAGCATATGCCTGAACAACATATTGTGGACATTCTAATCTTCTCCCCCGATAGGTGCACCAACCGCAGAAAAAAACAAAGCAGAAGAAGACCCGTTCAAACTCAAAGGGTAAGAATTTACATGAAATATGGGTGGCAGAAGGAAAGAAGAATCTGCCGATTGAGTTCGATTTTCAAGGAGAATCTGTCCTGCCGATTGGCCCCAATAAAAAATATTATACATGGGCAATCGGCAACAAAATTAAGGAACTCATCATCCCTTGTCAAAGGAACTGGGATTCAGTCCCAGACAAACAACAACACAGAATTTTTAAACGAGTATCGATAAGTTATTTATAGTTTCTGTAGAATTTTTGTGTTATTTAATGTTCGGCTAAACTTATTTATATGTAATAAATTACAGAAATACTTTGATCTGAAAGGTGACCTTAGCAAGAGCCAATACAATGCTGTAAAAAAGTCTTTTGAACGAACAGTGGATTCACGTTATAGTCGTTTCAAGGCCTCAGCTCACTCTTATTACCAGAGCCAGCTAGAAGATCCACAAAATCCAAAGTTCTCTGGTAATTACTTGAGCATGAGAGCTGAAGATTGGGAAAAGTGTATTGCTTTGTTTACTACACCGAAATACAAAGTAAAATCTTTAATCTCATTTTGTGTTTTTAACTTATTCTATTATGCTTTTTCTCACTAAATTATTATCGGCCAATGCATTCACAGAATAGATCGATGAAGAATGCAATCAATCGGAAAAAAATAAAAGTATCCTTATTATCAAGGATCCAAGAGCCTCGTTGCCCACGTTATGGACTGGTTATGTCGAATTATTATTATTATTATTATTGTTATTATTATTCTAATTTGTTATATTTTACCTATTCCATAGTAGCGAGATGAGGAAAAAAAATAAGGATAAGGACGAGGATGAGGATGAGTGTGATGATGAGGGTGACGCTCCGAGCTTCATTGAATTATTTCGAAATAAGCACATTGATAATAGTGGAAAGTGGGTAAATAAGGATGCTGAGGATGATTATGTAAGTTTTCATGTTGGAATATAATCTGTAGAATACATAATACTATCATATGATACATATATATCTATATCTATCTATCTATCTATCTCTCTCTCTCTCTCTCTCTCTTTATATATATATATATATATATATATATATATATATATATATATTATAATTTATTAATACTATTATGTTTGCAATATATTATACATATGGGAGAATTTGGAAAATAAGGTTTAAAGTTTTAATTTATGTTATATCTTTGGGAGTTGGATAACATTTTAAGTCTTAGGGGCATATTTATTTCATCTAAGGGCCTGACCTCAGATTTTTTTTACAATAATTACAAAAATGACCTCTGAAATTAGTCTAATTACAAAAAAAAAAACAAAAAAAAAAACATAAAATGGATAAACCATGTGATTGTGTTATTTGCAGCTCTGCTCACTTAAGAATGTAATTTCCTGGTGAGTTTGAATTTAAGATCTACTAATTACTTTAGTATTTTTGGGTTTAAGATTATAGTTGATTACTTGGATATGAGTTTCAGAAACATATAATGGTTGATTTGCTTCCTTTTCTTTTTGTCATAAAACTGTATACGATTGAAGGGTTTGTTGTTTAGTGTCCTGATAAAGCAATTTAACTCGGAATTATTATTTGCTATGGTGTGCCTATAAAAAAATTTCCATTTAGAACAACCACGGAGTAAAGTCTGTTGTCATTAATTATGATATTATTGTTTGTTTTATGTGATTATTGTCACTTAAAAAGTTTTATTTCATGTTTTGAATAAGTTACGTATATTTCAATAGTGATGAAATTTACTATTTATGACTTTTGCGTTGTCTCTTATCTTTTGAACTTACAAAAACCACCCCTGATATTTTTTCCTTTTCTCTTCTCTTTTCTATATTGCAGTTTCGACTTGTTGATGCAAGAGAAAAACATATTGTTGCATCAACTGATGGAAGTGTAGACGAGAGAGAAATTATGAGGTAAGTGCTCGGTGTTCGATGAGGCCACGAACGTGGTATTGGCCGGAAGCTCAAGGGTTCAAGATATCATGACATTCCCGAATCATCTAGTGTTTTGGCCGCTGAAACTCTTGAAAGGTCTATCGCCCCAGATGTTGCCTCTCTTACGAAACAGGTTATTATTTTCTCATTTCCCAGAACTAAATTTGTTTGAAGTATCTAGAATGGTGGTACTATATTTTTATACCTTGGAGAATTTTAAGGAGTCGAAGAAACTGTGTGAATCATGATGTGTTTCATTGAGGGAATAGTTTTATGCTTTGCTGAAATCAAGAAACCTTATTCTCTGACTGATTATCTTATGATGATGTGAGTCCATCGGCGTCTGCTAAAACAATTATTATATTTTCGCACTATTTATATGTTTTTGTGCCTTTCTTATAAAAATTCTTAAAATGTTTTTGTTCTTGAGGGTATTGGTCGGTCATTTTATTTTGTGTGTTACACTTGGGAAAGAAAATGATGACGAGTTCACACATTCCGAGTTTTTAAACAGTATATAATAAATTATATATTATTTTTTTATCTGTTTCAATTAGTGATTAGGGCAAAGTTAGAGGGGAAAGTTTTATACTAGTTTTGCTCATGATTGAACTTCATGCATATATAAGTCCCATATCTCAAACACATTTACATAATCAGGGGTATAACTATGAAAATTAGTTGATATTTTTAGTGTTATTTTTCTTACTAACACTAGTACAAATTCTGATCATATGGACTTATTTTATATTGCTTGCATTTAATTAGTAGAAATTGTTGTATTTAGTATGGAATATAATTCAATGATTTCATTTCAACTAAAATCCAGACTTCACACTACTGTAAGAAGGATCGGGTAATCAGCAGATCATAAGAGCATAAGCCTGCCTGAAATGATCAATATTTGAAGTTTGTAATTATTTATGTAAATATAATCATTTACTAAACTAGATTATATGTTGCATATATATTTATAACATCATCACAGTACATATATCATACAATCTCAATCCAAGTTTTGATTAATGTGTTTTTATGAATAATTTCTTATTTTAAAGGTTGAACAATTGTCGAAGATCATTAATCTTCTTAAGGAAAAAGTTGGGATAGAAGTTGAGATAGAGGATATGCTTGCTGATGATCAGGCTCGTGATGCGGACGAGCATGATGGATCTTCACATTAGTTTTGTATTGAAGTGTATAATTGTTTTGACTACTCTAGCTAATGGTATTGAAGTGTATAATCATTTTGACTACTCTAGCTAATGGTAAAATTAATAGGATTGGTTGATGTAATTTGAAGTGTACAAGTTGCGTATTGCAATGCATATGCTTAATATCAAATC
>BMAC01000580.1:162736-174837 GCA_014905375.1 Phtheirospermum japonicum
TAAACCTTATTTAATTAATTTCATAATTAAGTATTATTTATATTTAAGATTATTTCATATCTAATTTGAGTTAAACTAAAAAATGTAATTTTTCTTACTAATAATATATGACTTATTTATATTTTTATATTAAGAGAATAAAAGAAAAATATTGAATTAGATAAAATATATTAAAAAAAACTATTAAACTAGGCATAATATGATAATAATATGAAAAATATAAATTAGTCAAGATACAATGAAAGGAAAATATTAAATTAGGTAGATATTAGGCTCGGATGACACATATGCAAATGAAGCAACATAATTTTTATTTGCTAAACGAAGCATACGAAGTAAACACATAGATTAGGAAGATTGGGGGTTTTGTTGATCCTTACGAACTTAATCATGTCTATGGGTTAAAAAGGACTTGTCCTGGACTTAAACAAGCTCCTAGAGTATGGTAAAAACGTCTAAAAAAGTTTCTACTTGCAAAAGGATATCAGCAAGGGGGAGTAGATCAAACCATTTTTGTTCAAAATATCAATAAAGATATGATTATTATACAAATTTATATTGATGACATTATCTTCGGCTCCCACTCACAGGCTGTGGTTAAAGATTTTGTTCATAATATGTCTAAGAAACTTGAGATGAGCATGGTAGGTGAACTTACATACTTTCTAGGACTGCAGGTTGTGCAAAGTAAATATGGGATCTTTATACATTAGAGTAAGTATGCTAAGGCTTTAGTGAAAAAGTTTGGTCTTGCAAATGTCGAATATCCTAACACTCTAATGGAAAGTAATAAAAATACTCTTCATGGATGATGGAGGAACATCTATAGATTAGAGTCTGTACAGAAGTATGATTTATAGTCTCTTATATTGCTATCATACCTGACTATGTTATAGTGTAGGTGTGTCAAGGTATCAATCCAGTCCTAAGGAATCCATCTGAAAGTTGTAAAGCACATAAGTAGATATGTCAGTGGGAAATCATAATTTAGGATCTCTTACTCTCATAATACAAGTGCTAGCCTTGCAAGTTTTTGTGATGTAGATTAAGCAGGGAACATTGATGATCGAAAAAACACCTCTGGAGGGTATTTCTACATCGGGAACAACTTAGTCTCTTGGTTCAGAAAGAAACAAAGTTGTATATATCTTTCCACTGCCAAGTTTGAGTATATTGTTGATGGAAGCTGCTGTTCCTCACTTGTTTGGATGACTCATATGATGTTAGTGTACGAAATCGATGTAAAAGTTGTTCAACTCTTTTTTACAATACTAGTGCTATCAAGATATCTCGTAATCCCGTCCAATATTCTCGTACTAAGCATATGGACATCAGACATCATTTTATTCTAAACTTATTTTAAGATGGGATAATCACTCTAGATCATGTTTCTACCCTTGACCAGCTTGCGGATATTTTAACAAAAGCACCGGATGCATGCTGGATTCCCAAAGATTTAATTCTCTAAGAAATCCTTAGGGATGAGCACTTCATAAATGCTTGAACATATATATATATATATATATATATATATATATATATATATATATATATAGGATTAGGTTCAAATGAGAACCATGTCATTATATGTGAACCTAGGGTCAATTATAGGCCTTAGAACTAATTAAATGGAGGGATCAGATTTTTTGTGTATTTCCTTATTCTATTAAAAGCATTAGGATTGTCTAATAAAAGCACTACTGGTGTATATAACTGAAAATATTATTAAAGCACTGTGATTGTATAATAAAAGCACTGATGGTATATAATAAAAGCACTAGTTGGCAAGTTCACATATAATGATATGGTTCTATTTGAACCCACCCCTATATATATATATATATATATATATATAATTATTTGAAGTTTGATTTATCTATTATTATGGAAGTAAATAATGAATACTAATAGTCAAAATACGCCATGTAATGTTTCAATAAACTTAAAATAACCATAAATAAAAGTGAGGGTGATGGAATCGAAATTGGAACTAGCAATAAAAGCACCACTGACGACAAAGAAAGAACTAATCTGATTATATTAAATAATAATAAAAGCACCATCAGTCGACAAAGAAAGAACTAATGTCATTGTATTAAATATTAATAAAAGCATCATCAGTCGACAAAGTTACTACAATAATATCATTTAAAAATGAACTCACTATATTATAGGCTTTTAATTTGAATAAATAAGATTTAAAAAAAATATACTATTGAAAACATATACTCTACTTTATTGTATTAACAAAAATATCACCAAAATACATATAATAAAGCACCAAAATAGAAATAAAAAAGCACTAATAACCCGACCACCATCAGCCACAACTACATTCTTTTATTACATTGGAGGTGCTTCTTATACTTTGACATAATATTTTCCTAGGAAAATTGCTTTTTAGGTCCATTATGTTGTCCACTTTCCAATTTAGGACCAAGATATTGTCCTATCAAAACACATGCACGAAATTGGCAAAATCATCAAAACAGGTACAAAATTATCCTGATCGGGCTTTTTTGATGACGTGGCGTGATTCAATAATTTCTTATCATTTTCTTTTACTTTTAAAAATTAATTGAATAAAAAAACCTGAGAAATAAATCAATTTTGGTCCATTATATTGACCACATTCCAAAAAAGGTACGTGATATTGACCATCATCAAACAACATCTGATAAGTTGACCAATTCATCAAAAATGGTCCAAAAAAGGTTTGGTCGAGATTTTTGCTGACGTGGCATGGTGCTATATTTTCATGTGTTACCCTCCCTTTTCTTTTCCCTTTTATTTTATTTTTTCTTTAATCTAATCAATAAAAAATGATTAACAATCTAAGATAAATATAAAAATATATAATAAATATTAAGAAATTATAAAATAATTATAGAAATTTATACTAGGAAATGATTATTAATAAAAAGAATTATCTAATACAATTAGATATAAATATAAAATTATAAAATATATTATAAGAAATTATAAAACATACATATAATTTTATATGAATAAAATCAAATTTATTTTTATAAATATCTATATTTTAAATAATTTTTTAAAATTCAATATATATTTTTATATTTATTTCTAATTTTATTAGTTTTTTATTGATTAAATTCTTAATAATAATAAAAAATTATAAAAATTTTTATATTTATTTTATAATTTTGTAAGATCTACTTTATATTTTTTTATTTATCACTGATTTTTTTTAATTTTTTATTTAAAAATATATTAATTTGATTCAAGGAAAAAGAATGAAGGGCAAATAGGATTTTTTTTCGCCAATTTAATGTTTAAAACTAATAAAAATGATATGAAAATATAAATTAACGTCACTTCAGAAAAATGCCCCGATCAAGCTTTTTTGGATCATTTTCGATGAATTGGCCAACTTAGCAGATGTGGTTTGATGATTGTCAATATCACGTACCTTTTCTGGAATGTGACCAATATAATGGAGCGAAATTGATTTCTTTCTCAGAATTTCTTATTCAATTAATGTTTAAAAATAAAGAAAAAGGATAAGAAATTATTGAATCACGCCACGTCAGCAAAAATACCCGATAGGGATCATTTTGTACCTTTTTTGATGATTTTGCCAACTTCGTGTATGTGTTTTGATAGTGGACAATATCTTGGTCTTAAATTAGAAAGTGGACAATATAATGGACCAAAAAAACAATTTTCCCATATTTTCCTCAAACCTCGACAACAATTATTATGCAAATATCCATGTGGTGCCCACACTCCACCATTCCACATCGCACCTGCTCCGTCGACCGCCAAGGTCGACTGTCCAGATCTCAGCTATCATCACCTATTTCTCTCTTTTATGTGCGGTGTTGCGGTGACCCCTCGACTGTCCTTCATCGTTTTCCATCAAAAATCTCAAATATTTTATTCTATTATCATTGCAGCTCTAAGAGTTTCTGTGTTTTACAATCTTTTTTTTTTTTTTTTTTGTGTGTGTTTGCAAAAAGTGGTGCAATTAAATGATGTGATTTCGTGTTTCATATATCACGAATGGAATTCAGGAATTTCATGAATCTTCATGTCTAATTTACCCATCATGCTCTTTGTTGAGGAATTTATTCTTGGCAATAATTCCTATTTTATTATTTGCCTTTCTTAGGTACAAAATTAATTAGGAACTCTGGATTGTGTTTCCTAGTTTATTTATAGGACTATTTTTTTCTAGATTTTGTCTAGATTTTAGTATGCTTATTTACCAAGTTTAGAATTCTAGAATTGTCTATTTAAGACAAGGGATTACTAAACTTGGTTGGACGATCTTTACGCACGAATTTCTGAAGCAGAGCACGACGCAAGACGCACGAGCAAGAGAAAGAACACAAAGACTACTTGGAGCCATTGATCGAGACTGACAAGTTATTTGAAGTTGCGTGACCAACGAAGAAGAGCTTGTTCAACCTAGGCGACAAGTATTTAGTATCATGTGTTGATACTTTAGTTTTCATAAATTACTTAATATTTTTGTATTGATTGAAAAACAAGAAAGTAATATAATTTTTGGGTTTGTACACCCAAGTTCACAAGTACTTTTACTTGTGAACTGAATTTGTTATATCGTGTTCTTAAGTTTTATTTCCGCTGCATAATTTATATTTTACTCTGGTCGATGTTGGTAGTCAGTGTTGTTTAACATTGATAACAACATCGTAAATCTGAGACTTATTTTCAAAACCATACACCTTCAAATTTTACAATTGGTATCAGAGCGGGTTACTTAACCTTTTAAGCACTGATCCTTATTTTTAGGTACTATGGATGCTTAAGGCAACCCGAGGCCTCCAATCCTCAATGGAGAAAACTACTCTCTCTGGAAACAGAGAATGCGTTGGCACTTAAAAAGCATTGATGAACGTGTGTGGAAAACCGTCCTCCTTGGATGGGAAAAGCCACGTTTTAATGATGGTGAAGGCGAAACCTTCCCCAAAAAGGAAGTAGATTGGACTCCTGAGGAAGCAGCTGCTGCAAACTGGAATCCCAAATGCATCAATACCTTGTGTAGCTATGTAGATGCAAGTTACTACCGAGTCATCAAGAATTGCGTGTCAGCAAAGGATGCATGGGACGCACTCCAAAGTGTGTGTGAAGGAACTGCGGGCGTGAAGAAATCAAGGCTGAGAATGTTGATGTCCACTTTCGAAGCGATGAGAATGGATGAGAAGGAGTCGATCATGGACTACGCCATGAGATTGTCAGACGTCACAGCCGAGTGCAGAGAGCTTGGTGAGGCAATAACAAACTCTTGTCTTGTAGGAAAACTGCTGAGATCTATTACGAAGAAATACAATATGAAGGTGGTTGCCATAGAAGAATCTAAAAATGTTGATAACATTGAGTTCAACACCTTAGTTGGAAACCTTAAGCAGTATGAGATGGAACACCTTGGTTCCAACTCAAAAGAGAAGAACGTTGCCTTTTCCTCCGATACTAATCCAGGCAACGATGAAGATGAAGAGGAGTTTGATTTCATTGGAATTCTGAAAAAGATGGAATATACTACGCTTGGTGAAGATGAATTGTTGTTTGTTACCCAACGTTTCAACAGTTTCTTGAAGAATAAGAATAGCCTTGGAGGTTCAAATACGAAGACCAGGCCACAGGTGTCCACGCCAAAATTCACTGGACGTGCTCTTCCCAGATCTCAGTCTACATCTTCAATTCCAAACGCATCCAACCCCACGAGACCACTTAGTGAGATGCAATGTCATGAGTGTAAAGGTTGGGGACACTAGAAAAATTAATGTCCTAACACTCTTAGGAAGAAAAGCGTGGTTGCTACTGATTTCACTGAGGACGTCAATGATTGTTTTTTGGGACGACGACGTCCATGTTGATATCCTTGAAACCAACATCATATGCTTGAATGTTGAAACTACTTATTATCATAAGGAGTACGAGCTGCTGAGTGTTGAGCACCAGCAACTGTTTGTCACCTGGGGAAAACAGGTACTCAAGGTCAAGGATCTCGTGAAAGAAGTAGAAAACCTGACCAAAGAAAAGGATGATCAGCTTGACAAAATTATCCGTTTGGAAACATCTCTTACCAAGAAGGATGCTGAATTAGAAAAGACAAAAACCGAGTTTACAAAGGTCCAAGGAACCATATCAAATCTGAACAAAGGCAATGTGAAGCTTGATGAAATCTTAGAGATAAGCTTCCCAGAAACCTCGAAGCATGGAATTGTATATAAATCGAATTAGCCATCACATTCCTCAAGTCAAGAGCAGAAATCACCCAAGAGGCACAAGAAGAGAAGAAGACAGTTCGTGTGCCATTATTGTGGCGAGCCCGGACACATTTGGCCTTTCTACTGGAAAATCATTGGTGAAAGAAGACACTTTCAGAGAACTAATGCGACTGCTAAATCCAATGTTGGTTTCCATCATACCAACATAAATACCAACACCAGGTTCAAACAAGTGTGGGTCAAGAAAAATAACGTCAAGTGTAATATGATCCATACCTCCCTGAAGTCCCACGTTCCTGGAGCCTGGTATTTCGATAACGGATTCTCCAAGCATATTGATTCGAGCTTTTGTGTGTGCCTACTTTATAAATAATTGTCAGAAATTTAGTAGCTCGCCCGCAAAATAACGGGATCGCGTGTAGGTTTGCAAGCTTAACTTGAGTCGTCTCTCAAGGACTGACGTTCGGAATTATTAATGTTTGTTTAATCACAATGTTTAACACGAGAACTTGTATAAATTTTGTTTTTTTTGAAAATTATCAACTAAGAAATTAAAAAGCATTAACTAATTATTCTAAACTAATTAATAAATTAAACTAATTTAATAACTAAAAGCAGATCAGATTCAGCAATTTAAACTAACCATACAAATAATCAACTACTAACTGTTGTAACCACTAACGCTAAAGGTTACTGCTAAGGGTTGCTGTTGCTGCTAAGGGTTGCTGCTAAGGGTTGCTGTTGCTGCTAAGGGTTGCTGCTAAGGGTTGCAGTAACGGTTAACGCTAAGGGTTGCAGTAACGGTTAACGCTAAGGGTTGCAGTAACGGTTAACGCTAAGGGTTGCTGCTAAGGGTTGCAGTAACAGTTAACGCTAAGGGTTGCTGCTAAGGGTTGCAGTAACCTTTAACTGTAACGGTTAACAAAATCTGAAACTAAACCAAACTATATCTTGCATGCATGAATGAATTTCAACGAAACAAAGTATCACACATTCAACATAAAGCATGAAAAACTAATTATAAACTAAAAATAATAAACTAAATACGATCAACGAATTCAAACGAAAACAAACTTCAAGAATATAAACTAAATATTATTCGAAAAGCTTTAAAATCTAAGAAACTAATGAAAGATTGTAGAAACTTATTGTAGCTACTGGAAAATGAAAGTTCTTCGGCTAATCCGAAGAGGAAACGCAGCGAATCGGTCGAGAAACGATGAACGGCATCGAACGGGCTCGAGAACTCGTCATCGTCGATTCTTGGTTGCTCCTTGATCGTTGCGTCTTGTTGTTGTTTTCAGTCTCCAAAACCCTAGATTTACTCCGTTTTTAGGGTTAGCACACGCACACACCGACCTCCCTTTCGAAATTCGGATTAAGGAAGGTATTTATAGAATTTTTTCTACGAACTGGGCCGAAAAATCTGTTTCTGGGCTCGCTAACGGTTGGTGCAACGGTTAGGTATATATTTTTTTTGCATTTCTGGCAGACGACAACGGTTTTATGGAAACCGTTCTGGAAAGTAACCGTTAGCTCTGAACTCAGCATTCTAACCGTTAACATCAGTTCTCAGTAACCGTTAAGGTTAGCGGTAGCAGCTAACGGTTGGAGCAACCGCTAAGTGTAACCGTTAGCTTTCAATCGACATCGGTTCCAGCAGAATAACCCTTCTAGAAAGTCTGTCAGCTTCAATTCTTGCTACTTCTTCACCGGAAAGCTCGATTTTTGAATCTCGATCATCATAATTCATCTCTAACATGCTGAACTCTTCTGGTTACTTAGCTATAAAGTAAAAAATCACAAATAATCACTTATTTGCATCAATCTAGATCAAAAAGCGGTAAAATAAGTTGGAAGTCTAAATATATGAAATTAAGCTAAATCTATCAAACTTATACCAAAAACAATAAGAAAAAGAAATTAAAATACAAACTAAAATCAAGACAATTACGTGCTAATCAACTACCCCACGCTTTATTTGTTTGTTCGTCCTCGAACAGACGTTAATTTCAAAGTATGACAAGAATGAAAATGAATTCAAGCAATGAGTCGTGCTATGCTACATACTTAATTTTGAAAATATAGATATATGCAACGCAACGTCAAAAACTCCACCCGTATTACATTGTCGCTCCAAAATCAAATTTCATGCATCCTCACAAAGGGAATATTTATGGGTGTTCGCTCAAAGAACTCAAGCATTGCTGCATAGGACATGTATACGCTCAAATCATACAATTACATGAACAATAAATAATCACCGAAAATCAATCTCTTTTCAATCGCAAATTAAGTGTGCTGTCAAAACTAAGAATCGGTAAGGTCTTAACGGGTTGTAATGTAACGCTTTTTGGATGGGTATGGAATATATAAGTCGTGTGGCTAAATAACCCCCCAACTAATCTAATCACGAAACAAGATGCTTCACCTCGTACAAAAGAAAAACCTCACTTAACACTCATATCGTAGCCTTTAACATAGGCTATTCCTCAACTCGTAAACCGTAAAACCGACTTGAAGCTCAAACCACTTATTACAACTCAACTCCTTGCCTTTTAAGCATTAGGCTTCATAACAAAATAAACAATAAAACATAAGCCTTCATTAGCGCGTAGGCAATGACTATCATAATTCACCATCCTTCTTGTTTTCTTTTTCTTTTTTTCTTCCTTTGTTTTTTTTATAATCCCCTCTAATTCTTTTTGATGGGGTCGTTCCTTTTTCTTTTTATTGAAGGATGGTGATCCTTTATTACGAAAATTCATAAATCCCTTGTAAAAACTCCAAAACACTAATAACCAATAAAAATTACCAATTCCTACCCCACGCTTTTAATGGGTTGTAGGGTCGACTCAAAAACACTCATGGCTATAGGCATGGATTATCTAGCTATGAGGGGCTCACTCGGAATTTATAGTGGCTAAAATATATGAATATGGCCGGAATAGGGTTTTATATGTGCCTTAACGTCATTTTCAAAGTCAACTACACACAGCGATTTCAAAGAGATCTCAAATCAAAACTCATTCAAGCTCATGCAATGATGATAATCACTCAGGCTACTTACAGGCTTTTTGCATGAAAAAGTTTTGAATTGATGCTGCTTTTAAGGCTTCGCGAAATCAATTGCGTTCAAGTACCATTTTACAAATATATAATAATAATTTTGAAATTTTTTTTGCACTTATGCACGCTCAAAAGACAAAAACCTCAAATCATACGTAGCTAACTTTGACACGCAAGCCATACAAACACAATACAGCGCAGAAATAGTGATTAATCATGTAAAATTAGCACTACAAACCCACGAAAAATTTTAAATTTTTAAATTTTGCACAATTTCAACTATAATTCACACTCAACCATCCCCCCCTTAAAAAAAATGTGGCAAACTCCTGATTGCCATAAATATAAAGAAAATAAAAGCAAGGGAGATAAGAAAACATCCCTAAAAACTCGATAGTTGAGTCTTTCCAAAATATTTGTGCAATAATCATTCGTCTTGAACTCGTGATTGGAATTGTCTTGAATTAAAAGCGATTGTAGTCAATTGTGTTGCGCGTAAGTGCCCGGTGGCACATCGTGTGGAATTGATTCGGCCGGATTGCGGCTCATCAAAAGGTTTCCGGACTGCGGCTAAATTGGGTCAGATTGCGACCTCGATCGGCAGAGATGAAATCGTAAAATCGGATCTCCTGCACATTAACACACACATAAATGCACCACGACAATTGACACAATAAAGACAAAAATAAATTAAAAAAAAATCGAAAAATTATAAAAAACTAACGCTTGGGTTGCCTCCCAAGAAGCGCAACATTTTACGTCGCATGCTCGACGCATTTCAACGATCAATACTCGACTTGCGGTGGATCACCTAACTCCACCATGTCACTTGCTTGAAACTCCTTCTCAAATGTTTCGTTGGGGTCGGGGTCCATAATCGCAAGGTCCGCTCCCATGTCACGAAAATCAATACCAAATAGCTCGGCTATCTCTTCCCCACTTAGAAAATCATCAGCGTCCTCGACTGCCATATCGTCCAAAACCGTTATGCTCTTAAGCTCTCGGACGCATGCATCTACCAGGTCAACGAACGAACATCCTTCTTCTTCCATCAATGGTGTCGGGCAACTATTTATATCTTTCAAAGAAAAAGTAACCGTCTCTCCCAAAACAGACATGCTCATCCTCCCTTTGTTCACATCAATCACCGCATGGGAGGTAGACAAAAATGGACGGCCTAAAAGAATAGTATGCCCCTTGTCGTCACTCGGCATCTCCCCAACATCCAGCACTACGAAGTCTACCGGAATTATTAACTCTCCTACTTTCACTAAAACGTCTTCAACAATTCCCAATGGTTGGCGAATTGAACGGTCCGCTAATTGGAGACGCATCCTTGTCGGCTTCAATGGTCCCAATTCAAATTGCTTATAAAGGGAATGCGGCATTAAGTTAATTCCCGCGCCAAGATCAAGCATTCCGCGCACTTGTTGCCCATTCTCCAATGTAATATTGACACAAAAGCTTCCAAGGTCTTTCTCCTTCGTAGGCAGTGGTTGCTTGCATAACGCACTCACCTCCTTCGTCAGAGGAACGTACTGATTTGTCTCCGAACGCCTATGTCTTGTAGCAAGCTCCTTGAAGAACTTCACATATGCCGGCATCGTTTTGATCACATCCAAAAGAGGAAGGTTGATGTTGACATTCTTCAGCAAGTTGTAAAGCTCCATGAACTTCTTATTTTCTTTTGCTGGTCGAAGACGGCTTGGAAATGGAACTTTCTCGACTATCGGCGAAGTGAGAGTCTTGTTTGTGAGCTTCCCCTTCAAAGATCCCGGAATGTAAGGGTTTGGTGTCTTATGCAATTGTTCTATCGGCTTGGATTCATCTCCCTTTGGCGATGCCTGCGTTGGACTCTCCGTCATGTTTTCATCCCCTCCGTTATTTATCTCGACTCCATTATCGATCACTTTTCCACTGCGTAGGACTTTAATCGCTGAGGCTTGCTCCGTTTGACTCGGAAACTTGTCCTTTTCCTTGTTTGATCTTGCAATGTCAGTCGCCATTTGTCCTATCGTCCTATCAATCCTCTCCACACTCTTAGCAAGATCATGCACTATCTTGGAGAGACTGTCAATACTATTCATTCTTTTAGAGAGGTCGTCTATCTTTGCATTCACTTTTACAAGTCCCTCTCTATTAATGAGCGTCTCAGTCACTTGATTTTGTTGCCACACCAACAATTGATCATCTGGCTTAACCGAATTTGACGTTTGCCCCTTTGTAGGCGGTGGTGGTGGAGGAAGGTACCGTGGGTCGGTCTGTGGCTTCATCGGCGCATAATGTGGGTTCTCAGGACCCCACTTGAAAAAGGGAGAATCACGCTGTGCCTGAAATTGGTTTGTGGGTTTCTGCCCAGAATTGTTGTGTTGGAAATTTTGCACGGCGTTGACCTCTATGTTCGATTCATCGTCAAAAGTCACCGAACACGCATTCGCTCCATGTCCAAATGCTCCACAGGCATGGGATCGTTTTAAGGAGCTCCTAAATGCATGTCCCCACCATGGTAACAATGACGAAATGGTCAACAATTACTTTTATGAAGGATTATTGCCGAATTTCAAGCAGCAAGTGGAAACACGAGCAGGAGATTTTGGGGGCTTAACCGCGGAAGAAGCACGAGATCTTTTTGAATTAATAAGTGACAAGTCGAGGCAAACAAGTTCAAGGCCTCGAAAACTTAGAGTGAATGAGGTTTCAGTTGCGCGAGCGGAGGATGACAAGATCGATAAACTTACAAAGCAAGTGGAGTTGTTGACGAACATGATGATGAAGCAACAATCGCAACCTTCGCAAGAGACATGTGGAATT
>BMAC01000580.1:174862-209482 GCA_014905375.1 Phtheirospermum japonicum
GAGGAGGACGAACGAATGGTGGCCGAGGGCAAGGAAATGACAATAATACCCCTCTACGATACCAACCATATGGGATGCCGCCCACCGATGATCTAAACTTTGGAGACCCACAAGACGACAATCGTCAAGAAGATCCACCGATTCTTGTTCCTAATCAAGCGCATAACGACGGAAACAACCAAAGGATCAATAATGAAGAGGATCAAGAAGGAAATCAGTTCCTCAATAATCCAAACAACGGGGAGCCCCAAGGCCAAGATAATCGTCAAGCAGTGATTCAAGGAAATCAAGTCAACCGTCCACAGCACTTTAGGAATCGAGCGGAAGCTCGAGCATACAACGCTCGTGCAAACGAGGAGTTCTTCCGCAACCAAGTTGGTAATGGCGGGCCCCAGCCCCAAAACAACCAACAACACAATGAGAATTTAAATCGGGAGCGAGCACCGAACCGTTTCCATGATAGACGAGGGGGACGACAATATAATTGGCAAAACGATGATATGATGGAAGATGAATACGAGAACGGGTACGAGAATGATGAATTCAACGAAGATGATGAGTACTATGAGGATAGGGAGGACTTGAGAGGTCGTGCCAACTTTGGAGGAAGACGTGCTCCTCGATATCAACACGTCCGAAAGCAAGGTGACCTCGCATGCCCAACCATTGGACCATATAGCTCAGCAATTGTTTTAGGCCAAGCGGCTAAAAACTACAGTTTGAGGGCCGACGATTTGAATAGACTACCTTCTTTCCTCTTCCTCCTGGTCCTCGGACTCCAATAGGGTAGTGTTTGACATGTTGGCCGAATTTGTTTTACGATTAATTGAGTCGGGGGAATGAAAGAGTCTTCTCGGTCTCCCAACTCGTTCGATGTTGTCTATATATGTAGCAAGTTCGTTTCTAAGACTTCGACGTCCTAGCATCAACAAACAAACAACATTCAACGCATCGAGTTGAAAACAAAGAACCTTTATACAAATAAACGAAAAGCATAAAATAACACGAACAAACATTATAAAAAACCTATTTCAATCCCCGGCAACGGCGCCAATTTTTGATTCGAGCTTTTGTGTGTGCCTACTTTATAAATAATTGTCAGAAATTTAGTAGCTCGCCCGCAAAATAACGGGATCGCGTGTAGGTTGGCAAGCTTAACTCGAGTCGTCTCTCAAGGACTGACGTTCGGAATTTTTAATGTTTGTTTAATCACAATGTTTAACACGAGAACTTGTATAAATTTTGTTTTTTTTGAAAATTATCAACTAAGAAATTAAAAAGCATTAACTAATTATTCTAAACTAATTAATAAATTAAACTAATTTAATAACTAAAAGCAATTCAGATTCAGCAATTTAAACTAACCATACAAATAATCAACTACTAACTGTTGTAACCACTAACGCTAAAGGTTGCTGCTAAGGGTTGCTGTTGCTGCTAAGGTTGCTGCTAAGGGTTGCTGTTGCGCTAAGGTTGCTGCTAAGGGTTGTCGTTCGCTAAGGGTTGCTGCTAAGGGTTGCTGTAACGGTTAACGCTAAGGGTTGCTGCTAAGGGTTGCAGTAACGGTTAACGCTAAGGGTTGCTGCTAAGGGTTGCAGTAACGGTTAACGCTAAGGTTGCTGCTAAAGGTTGCAGTAACCTTTAACTGTAACGGTTAACAAAATCTGAACTAAACAAACTATATCTTGCATGCATGAATAAATTCAACGAAACAAAGTATCACACATTCAACATAAAGCATGAAAACTAATTATAAACTAAAAATAATAAACTAAATACGATCAACGAATTCAAACGAAAACAAATTCAAGAATATAAACTAAATATTATTCGAAAAAGCTTTAAAATCTAAGAAACTAATGAAAGATTTAGAAACTTATTGTAGCTACTGGAAACTGAAAGTTCTTCGGCTAATCCGAAGAGGAAACGCAGCGAATCGGGCGAGAAACGATGAACGGCGTCGAACGGGCTCGAGAACTCGTCGTCGTCGATTCTTGGTTGCTCCTTGATCGTTGCGTCTTGTTGTTGTTTTCCGTCTCCAAAACCCTAGATTTACTCCGTTTTTAGGGTTAGCACACGCACACACCGACCTCCCTTTCGAAATTCGGATTAAGGAAGGTATTTATAGAATTTTTTCCACGAACTGGGCCGAAAATCTGTTTCTGGGCTCGCTAACGGTTGGTTGCTAACGGTTGGTGCAACCGTTAGTAGCAACCGTTAGGTATATATATTTTTTTGCATTTCTGGCAGACGACAACGGTTGTATGGAAACCGTTCTGGAAAGTGACCGTTAGCTCTGAACTCAGCATTCTAACCGTTAACATCAGTTCTCAGTAACCGTTAAGGTTAGCGGTAGCAGCTAACGGTTGGAGCAACCGCTAAGTGTAACCGTTAGCTTTCAATCGACATCGGTTCCAGCAGAATAACCCTTCTAGAAAGTCTGTCAGCTTCTTCACCGGAAAGCTCGATTTTTGAATCTCGATCATCATAATTCATCTCTAACATGCTGAACTCTTCCGCTTACTTAGATATAAAGTGAAAAATCACAAATAATCACTTATTTGCATCAATCTAGATACAAAAAGCGGCAAAATAAGTTGGAAGTCTAAATATATGAAATTAAGCTAAATCTATCCAACTTATACCAAAAGTAATAAGAAAAAGAAATTAAAATACAAACTAATATCAAGACAATTACGTGCTAATCACATATGACTGGGTCAGAGGAGCTTCTTTCCAACATTTTCAGATTTAGAGGTGGAAAGGTAAAATACGGTGGAGGTGCTAATGGCCAAATTGTTGGCCAAGGAACTCTCCATGTTCACGGTGTCGTAACCTTGGAAAATGTGTTGTTGGTAGAAGGACTTACTGCAAATTTTATCAGCATAAGTCAACTGTGCGACGGAGGCTTCAGTGTCAACTTCAACCGTGAGAAGTGTGAAGTCTATGAGGAGAATGGTCCATGTATCCTTATTAGACAGCGGACTTCAGATAATTGTTATCAAATCAACAGTGACGGTTTTTCAAAGTTATCTCAACTAAGTGATGCTGAGGTGTGGCATCATAAACTGGGGCATGTCAACTACAAGATGATGGAAAGGTTGGCCAAAGAAGAAGCAGTGATTGGGCTTCCTAAGCTAAACACCAAGATCATTCCTGTATGCGAGGCGTGCCAGAAAGGAAAGCAGGTCAGAGTACCACATCCAGACCAGCAAAGTCTCACTACATCTTCTTGCTTTGAACTACTTCATATGGATCTCTTGGGTCCACTTGAGGTCGAGAGCCTTGGTGGTAAGAGGTATGTTTTAGTTATTGTCGATGATTTTTCTAGGTTTACTTGGGTAGAATTTCTAAAAGAAAAATCTGAAACTTTTGAGGCTTTCAAAAAAATTGCAAAGAAGCTATGTGTAAGGTTCAATGTGAACATTGGGAGGATTAGAACTGATCACGGTAAAGAGTTTGAAAATGCATCTTTCTCTAAATACTGCACTTCGGAAGGGATAAGTCATGAATTTTCTTCACCCATTACTCCACAACAAAATGGCATAGCCGAACATAAAAATAGGACTCTCGCTGAAATGACTAGAACTATGCTCATTTCGAATAGCATAGCAAAATGTTTTTGGGTTAAAGCAATGAACACTGCATGTCATATTACAAATATGGCTTATTTTAGACCAGGGTCATGTGCTACTCCCTGTGAGTTGTTGATGGGTAAACAACCGAACTT
This sequence comes from Phtheirospermum japonicum, assembly GCA_014905375.1. Taxonomy (NCBI): domain Eukaryota; kingdom Viridiplantae; phylum Streptophyta; class Magnoliopsida; order Lamiales; family Orobanchaceae; genus Phtheirospermum; species Phtheirospermum japonicum. The sequence goes on from BMAC01000580.1 coordinate 178,593, forward strand.
GAGCTACTTTCATGTGTTTAGATGTATTTACTATGTGCTCAACGATAGAAATCACCTAGCTAAACTGGACTCAAAGAGTGATAAGTGTATTTTCATGGGTTATTCCCAAAATAGTCATGCATATAGGTTGTTTAACCTTAGAACTCGAAGCATGTTTGAGTCAGTAAATGTCAATTTTGAGATCTAACTAGTGGAGTCAAACCTACTGAGGATAATGATCTGGTGTATGTTCAAAATCCTCAAGGAAATGTCAATCCTACTTCAGATGATAGTGCAGGTATTCAAAACAGAGATGCAGGTCCTGAAATCAGAGAGTTGAGTGATGTTGATACCAATGTTGATACTAGGATACCAACATCAGAACCAACATCAAGACAAGCCGCCGCAGAACCAGATTCTGATTCCAAAGAAGAAGATCCAGCTGATCCCATTGATCTATATCAGAGGGATATTCCATCCAGAATTCAGAAAAACCACCCCGTGGGCCAAATTATCGGTGATTTAGACGAAAGGAGTACAAGACGGAGATAGAATAATTTCAAGGAGATGGTCAGTTACATGTGTCTGTCTACAAATTGTTCTAAGATTCGTGAATCTTTGTACCTTTCTAAAATAGAGCCCAAGCGAGTGGAGGATGTGCTCAAGGATGAGTTCTGGATTCGGGCAATGCAATAAGAGCTGGACCAGTTCGCCAAAAATGATGTTTGGGATTTAGTGCCATGACCAAAAAATTCCCACATGACGGGAACAAAGTGGATATTCAAGAACAAGACAGATGAGACTGGCAACATTGTGAGGAACAAAGCTCGACTGGTTGCGCAAGGGTATACGCAAATTGAAGGTATCGATTTTGTTGAAACTTTTGCCCCCGTTGTCCGCATGGAGTTAGTAAGGCTTTTGCTTTCTGTTGCTTGTTATATGAAGATTTCATTGCATCAAATGGACATTAAGAGTGCTTTTTTAAATGGAGTCTTAAGTGAACAAGTGTGTGTTGAGCAGCCTAAAGGATTTGTGAATCCTCAAAAACCAATTTTTTTTTTTTTAAATTGAAAAAAGCTCTTTATGGTTTAAAACAAGCTCTTAGAGCTTGGTATGAAAGGCTAACTCAACATTTGCTTTATTTGAACTTTAGACGAGGGGAAGTTGATAAAACTTTGTTACTTCTTAAATCAATAAGCACATCTTAATCGTCCAAATGTATGTAGATGATATTATTTTTGGATCCACTAACGAGCAGATGGTCAATGAGTTTGTTACTCGAATGTCCGATACATTCGAGATGAGCATGGAAGGTAACCTCTCATACTTCCTCGGTTTCCAAATCAAACAGCTTGATGATGGTATTTTCCTTTCCCAAACTAAATATGTTAAGAACTTAGTTAAAAAGTTTGGATTAGAAAGTGAAACTCACAAGAAAACGCCACTGGGCAAGGCTGTGAAGCTGACGTGAGACGATGTTGGTAAGGGTGTTGATAACACCATGTACAGAAGTATGATAGGGAGTTTGTTGTATTTGACGGCAAGTAGACCAGATATTATGTATAGTGTGTGCTTATGTGCTAGATATCAGTCTAATCCTAAAGAGTCACACTTGAAAGCGGTTAAAAGAATTATTAGGTACATTGCTGGTACAACTGAACTAGGTGTGTGGTACACAAAGGATACTGGTACTGAACTTGTAGGGTACACTGATTCTGATTGGGCTGGGGATGTGGTAGATAGAAAGAGTACTACTGGGGGGTGTTTTTTTCTGGGTAACAATTTAATCTCTTGGTACAACAAGAAGCAAAATTGTATTTCTCTTTTTACAGCTGAAGCCGAGTACATTGCAGCTCGAAGTGCGTGCACACAATTACTGTGGATGAACCAAATGATAGAAGACTATGGTCTGCACAGTAGTATCTTGACTGTGCTGTGTGACAATTTCAGTGCCATTGATATCTCCAAAAATCCAGTCCAGCATTCTCGAATCAAACACATTGACATAAGGTATCACTTTATTCGAGACCTAGTTGAGAGAAATATCGTTAGCCTTGAGTATATTGGAACAGATAATCAGCTTGCTGACATCTTCACTTAGGCATTAGATTTCAAGACCTTCTCTCATTTGAGAAGAGATCTCGGTATGTGCATTGTCTGAACTAATATTGGTTTGTGATGTTGTGACACCCTATATCAACATCGGTCACAACATCTGTATACTTTTGCATGTATTTTTATCTTTCTTTTCATACATAATCCAAATGCATTGAGTTTGATTGAAAGTGAAATAAGGTCCTGTGTTGCAATAAAAATGATGGCAAAAAGAACCAACCTCTTCAATTAGGTGATTGTGGGACTTGTCCGCGGAAACTGGTTTTCTCCCAGGTCAAAAAACAAGAGGTGTTTAACAGCAATTGCTGAAGATTAGAAGATTCAAATCCATTCAAGGATGAAGAGAATCTGGATACAAAATGATCCATTCTTTAAATATCAATTTCTTGAGAGATCTTGACGTAGTCATTAACTTGGGTTAAGGGGTACGTTTCCATTGACTTCATCTAAGGCAATGTTGGTTTATAATGTTATCAGTAATAAAAAGCAACATTACATCAAGTCACTGAATTCATAATATGATTTTGTATATTATTTTAGGTCATGATTTTTAGGCATTCCGTAGGACATTCATACATTGTGAAGATGCTATCTTGCTGTGAGTACCATTGCTTGTGTTTTTGTCTTTCGCGTCTCTTAATTTTGTTTTGAATTGAGCTAACTAAGTGTATCAGTGGAGTTAAAATCGGACGGCTGGATAGGTAATAACGAGGTAAATTTGGTGAGTGAAAATTAACATTGCACAAGATTTATATTACTGGGCTGATGGTTCTTTAAATCCAGCTTTGTATTTTCGGCCGATTTAGTAACTTGTGTTGTGCAATTTGTTTTTAAAAAAGGGAAGGAGATAGTGGTGTAGTGGGTTTGATCACGTTGCCTACATTAAGGGGGAGTAGAGTTTTTTTAAGGAAATAAAATCAGAATTGGGGTCAAAAATCCGTTGGATAGTAAAATTAGGGATTTTTCTTTTATTTTCTTATTTTCTCTCTCCTTAGGCAACGATCACTTTTTGGAAGCTTAAAAATCTGAAACTTTTTACCGTTTGATCATTACCCTCTGCCACTTGAACTCTCCAGCCTTCTTACCTCTCTCCAATTCTCTCGATTTTCTTGTTTTCTTTTGTGTTTCTGAGATTTGCAGGATGACGAACTCGTCGCCGCCTTCATCTGTTCCAGAATTGCCGGCAGAGTTCCATCGCCCTGGCGAACTGGTTTCGGCGCCCTATGTGAAAATTGGAGGGCTGGATATACGCGCCGAAATCGATGGTGGTTCTTCTTCAAACCCACCACCGGTAACAACATTACCGCCTCGCTCGCCGCCGCTCGAATTCCAACATTTAGTCCCAACTCCTTCACCGGTTGACGCTGTCCCTGTGTCGCAGGTTTTCCCAGGTCAGCTCGGGAATGAAATTGATGTTGATAATCCCCCAGATTTAGCTTTTGTTGCTGAGACGTTTGGAAGAGTTGGTAACCCTACTCTAAAATGGTCCCGTCGCCTGCGCAATATTCCTCCCGGAGTTGTGCCGCCCATCGTACCGAAGAGCAAAGCTGGACCCTGCCGCAATGTGCTAATTGAGCACATGAATCTCGCCGAGGACGTCATGGTAATGTCCGACCCTGATGATGAAGATTTTGTTCCTTCTGCTCCGGTTGAGAGATCCGTGCCGCCGTTTACTTCTGCCCCGAGTCTGCCGGCGAAGAAGTTTACTCGCCGGAAACATCTCTTGAGGAAGGCCGACAGGAGATCTGGCCCGACAAAAGTCAAGGTATCTCCTGGCTCTACTGCGCTAGAGTATTCGTCCCCCTCCCTACACTGCCGGGGAGGTCGCTAGCTCTTCAAAACCACCTGCTGATGTTCCTCCTCCGTCTCCAGTTCATAGAGATCAACCTGAGCTTGATTCTGATTTGTTTGAGTATTCCCCTGATTCCTCGTTTGATGTGCCTCTTCGAGATATTCTTAATGCTTGCAAGAAGGACAAAAAGAAAAAGAAAGTGGCTGCGGAGGATGATGTTGATACTCATGTTGGTTCCCCCATACCAACATCACATCATTCACCGTCTGTTTCGTCCTCCAGTGCTGCCTCTGTTCCAATTGCTTCTCGTGCTCCCACACTGACTTCTTTAGACGCATGTGCTCACTCTTAGTCCTCCTCGGATGCTCCTTATCAGACCCCTGAGCTTGAGGATATGGTGCCTTTTTTGGAGAAATTTCTGACCGCCGAGGCTGCCGAGTTGTTTGCCGCCTATCAGACACATCACATGATTGCCGAGCGCCGTGTCCCGGTTGAGTTATTTGAGAAACACAATCTGATTGCCTATATTCAATACAAAGGTATGTATTCCACCGTTTCCACGGCAATACCTTTTGTACGAGATATCGTTGTCGAGTTTTATTCCAATCTTTTGCCCTCTATGGTTGATTTGGAGTCTGTCAATTATGGCAAAGTGTATGTGCATGGCAAGGTATTTTCTTTCACTCTTGCTTTGATTGATGAGCTGTTTGGCACTAAGCCGTACCGGGGTAACTCGACGTTTGATGATATGAATGAGGTGGTTCCGTTTTTATCTTGTGGTCTAGTTAATGCGTGGTTTGAACAGCTACCTAGTACTCGCCTTTCGTCTCTTTATTCAATTCTGCATAAGATTGCTATTTGTAATTGGGTTCCCTCCAAGAACACAACATGTGTTACGCGGCTTCAGTCCCTGTTCTTGTGTAGGCTTGGGAGAGGAATCAAATTCATTTTTGGCAAGCATGTTTTTTATATTATTGCTAAGTTTGCCACCACGAAGTCTGCGGCCTCGTTGTGTTTTCCTTCTTTGATTTTCAGCTTGCTAGAGAACCAAGGTTTGACACTTCGTCCTGATGATGTGCTCACGGGTGAAGCGGATTGGTTTGCTTTAAGAGGCCAGCATACTGTAGGTGCTAGAGTTATTTTTCTGTCGTGGCAACCCCCTTTTCGGGCTAATGCTGCTAGTGATGTTGGGGGGGACGATCCCAACATAATCCACATTTCTGCGCAGGTCCTTCGTGCACATGTGGCCTCTATTAATTTGCAGATGACTCGGCTGAAGGCTCTTCGTAGCTCTCTCTTGAAGGCCATTTCGCTTTCTGGTCAAAAAGGGGGAGAAGATGTTGACGTGGATAACGAAGCTGTTGATGAAGATGCTGCTGGAGATGATGTTGGTGGAGAAGATGTTGTTGCTGCCGATGCCTTGGCCAGTCTTGCTAAGGAAAAGCGAAGGAAGCGAATTCGCTCTCGCAATAAGGCTTTGAGGAAACTGAAGATAATGCAGAAGAAGAAGAAGAGGAAGTATAGGGGTGAAGGAACTTCGACATCCCTTCGTCTTTCGAAGAGGGTTCGAAGTCAATAAGTTCCTTTATTCTGATTTGTTTTGTTAAGTATTATTTTGAACTATGTTGGTTTGAATTTTTAACAACATTGGATGTTCTGTTTAGGGGGAGTTTTCCAACTTACGGGGAGTTAGTATTTTTAGGTTTATTGCGTCGTAGTGTTTTGTCCAAAAAGGCAAAAGGGGGAGATTGTTGAGGAATTTATTTTTGGCAATAATTCTTATTTTTTTATTTGCCTTTCTTAGGTACAAAATTAATTAGGAACTCTAGATTGTGTTTCTTAATTTATTTATAGGACTTTATTTTCCTAGATTGTGTCTAGATTTTAGTATGCTTATTTACCAAATTTAGAATTCTAGAATTGTCTATTTAAGATAAGGGATTACTAAACTTGGTTGGACGATCTTTACGCACGAATTTCTGAAGCAGAGCACGACGCAAGACGCACGAGCAAGAGAAAGAATACGAAGACTATTTGGAGCCATTGATCGAGATCGACAAGTTATTCGAAGTTGCGTGACCAACGAAGAAGAGCTTGTTCAACCTAGGCGAGAAGTATTTAGTATCATGTGTTGATACTTTAGTTTTCATATATTACTTAATATTTTTGTATTGATCGAAAAACAAGAAAGTAATATAGTTTTTGGGTTTGTACACCAAAGTTCACAAGTACTTTTACTTGTAAACTGAATTTGTTATATCGTGTTCTTAAGTTTTATTTCTGCTGCATAATTTATATTTTACTCTGGTCGATGTTGGTAGTCAGTATTGTTTAACATTGATAACAATATCGTATATTTGAGACTTATTTTTAAAACCATAGACTTTCAAATTTTACACTCTTTTTTTCAATAGCCACATTTATTTTTTGTCTTTTTTAAAAGCACAATTTCATTTAATCATAACTATTAATTTGATATAATTATTAATTAAATTTATTCTTACATTTACAAATAAAGGTGAATTCTCATTTGAATGAAATAGCCCACACACGCATATCAAAGTAGAGCTATCAATATCAATACCCATTTCAAATATATAAAAAGTGCAACGGGTATTTAAATGTGTCACATTAAAAGTTCATAAATAAATGTGATAAATCAATTGGGAGATGGTGGTCACAACCTAGACTATTAGGAAAAACGAGAACGAAATCATAACTAGCTAAAGATAGTTATGTCGACAATAAATAATAAACTTTATAAATGTATAATATGCACACACGATAGATGGCACCCGATATCACAATTACGAGCTCGTAGACTTAGAGAATGGACAAAGACTGAAGACTCACCTAATGTAGTTAAACAGTAGGCCGTGTCCATATACTAATGAGATCTTGAATGACTATTAAGGATTAGGACCACTGTGATAACAAGCACACCAAACTGTAACTTGAGATAGCATAAAAACTGTATATATTTGAGGGACATCTGCTCAGCTAGAGTATCTTTAGATTTGAAACATCAGTACAGTACATTTTCTAATGTTAATTAAATTATTTTAGTAAATTAAAATTTATAGAAGATTCATCACAAGAAAAATTGCAGGATATATTGCTAAAATAGTTGCAATTTCATTGAAAATCTGGTGATTAACATATTCGAAAAATTACAGGTAACACTGATGCTATAATATGATACACAGCTAGAGTGCTCTCCAGCATACTATCATTTGATTTTATTTTTTTTCTTAATAAAATCAAAGTGACATCTGCACCACATGCACATAATGAAGATGGCGGTAATTATACATGTGATGTGGTTTGATGTCAAGGCAGTGGATGGCTAGTTGCAGGAGGTGTCATCTCTTGCAGTTCAATAATACAACTATGTGTTGTATCATATGTGACCAATACTTTGTCTCACCAAAAAAAAATTTGGATAGCGTTAAATTAGCTACTTTGAACAATGATTGGCATGCACAAAAATTTAAGTTGGATAGTCAAAGGTAGGTTATAGAATACTGAAGTCAATATTTTTATAAATTTAATAAAAGCGAGAGCAAGAAAATAAGATTATTCAACTTAAAAATAACACAAAGCCCGTATCTTCTTTATAGATGATATAGACATACGCTCCAAGTTAGGGTTTTCGTCTCCCAATCATACTCGATCCCCATAATTAGGAAACCATCTCTATTAGGATTCTTTCTCTCTTAATTGATAATAATAACCATAGTCCATGATAATCTGCAACCGTTTACCATATTACAATCGGCCAGGGGCCAATAACCATTTTAACCATAAGACTATATTATTTTATTACTAAATTACCATATTTACCTTATATAACGGGACTTACAACTTTTTACCATATTTGCCTTATTATTGACCTATTATAGCCTGCAACCCAACCTTCCTTTTATGCTATTATTAACCAGGTGGGCCACTAAAAGCCCATGCGCTCAAACGATAATGAACAAAACCTCTTTAAAACCTCTTATCCCCATTCTGCTGAACTGTTTTTTAGCTTCCGTATCATACATGACAAACTTGATATTTGGTGTCATATCAGCTACTCCTTCATATTCTTATTGACTGTTGTAGAAGATTAGATAGAATATAAAAAATTGTAAGCATTATATGCATTTCAATCATCATACCCACACATATGGGAACATCTTGAATACATCGTAGCCACCAAAACAAATTCAAATATTAATGTATAAGTTTTAATCATCATTGTGTTTGGGTGGACATATGTTCTCTTCCTCTCCACTTTAACATTTCCATTACCCTACTTTCAAATCTCGTCACAGCAAAATTCTAGTGTCAGCACTACGCCATTAACGTAATGCAAGCTTTATAGGACATTCACATAAACTCTATCAAAACGTCTCTTCCCTAACCTCGACACCAACTTCCATGGTTAAATTCATCCTTCCAATTCAATTACTTCAACTCGTATCTTGAGTTATCCATATTTGAACATCAAATAACTTAGAACCAACCTCAATCGAGGTTCCCCTTAGTCGAAAAAACAAGAAAATATTGATTCAGCCTAGTTCTGGCCTAATAGATGAGCCAAAGAGTGACCCTACTAGAACGAATTCTAAAGACAAATGCTCCTTATCAACAAACCATTGTAACCCTTTGAATCGAATTTTCGCACTTACTTTTTACTATAAAAAGTTTGCCTGCAAGAGAACGGAGCGATTATTGTGGTAAGTTTGACTTGAGTCGAATCTCTTAAGGAATGAGAATCGAAATTGTAATGCTCATTTTTAGCACAATTTAACTAAACACGATCAAAGAGTTTTGTGGTTTGTTTTCTTTTTTAGAACAAGAATAAAATAATTAACAAGACTTTAATTTAAATGTAGCAACTAGTCGACAAATTGACATGAATCATAATAGATATACAAGCATACGAATTCGATGAAATAAAGAATGAAAAGTAACATGTACGCAACTAAATGTGTTGGATAATCAAATGAAAGCCAAAATAAAGCATAATATTCACTAATTTCTAAACGCCGAAGTAATACAAATCTCAATTAGAAAATAAGAAAAACATATTATTCAACCACCTTACATAAACAAATTCAGTCCCAAACTCAATAATTAAACGGAAACCCGAATGCAAACAACCAACATCTTCAAAACAAATATTAAAATCTACAAGAAAAATGCTAGAAATCAACGATTGAAATTACACAAACAATTCTTCAAAATCTAATCATGAAAAAAGATTAAGAAGTCCCAACGAGCTGGTTTCTCAATATCCAAATCACCGTAGTCTTAAAAATAAATAATTAAAGGCAAATTATCCAGAGAGGAATAATGGAAGAATCCAAGTGTTTGAAAGTAAACTTTCTAGGTCAGAAAAAGGTAAGTCTGTAGATCTTGTCGAACCTAGGAAGTTTTGTCGCTTAAATAGTGTAAGTCGAGTAGGGCACCGTGGTAATTTATCCAGAAATGACGACCGACGATCGACCGTCGACTTGTGTCGATCAATGGTATCTCTATCATCGATCTTACATCGACGACTATTATCGATCAACAATGGCGCATTGATCTCGGTAGGTCGATCTACTAAGGTTGTCGACTCGGCGCTAGGTGCTCGTCGATGTCGCATTGACATGGTGCGTCGATCGATGGTGCCTGGTATACCTCGGCTGGTCAATTGACTCAGCCTTTCGACGCAGGCGAGAGGTGTGCGTTGGTGATGCATCGATGACGTGTCGATTGCAGGTCGACCGACGAACATGTTTCGTGAACCTTTGTCTATTTGTCATCAATCCAAACTGGTCTTAACTCTTGGGGACGTGCGTGGCTCATCTCGGATGACTAAAAAGACAAGAAAACCAAACTAAAATTAACATTTATAAAAGATATGAGAAAGAGTACTAAATAGAATAAAAGACGACCCAAGGTACATAAAAATTAAAAGAAAGAAAAACGAGAGAAAATACGACCTAAAACCCGCTATAACACATAAACCAATATGCAAAAACAAACAATAATCACATACCAAAATGTATGAATCAGCCTTCTTATGGGGACCAAGTCCCCCATTTCTAATCCCCCTAAAAAACTGGTTTTTTCAACCAGAATCCCATATCCATAGTTCCACCATCTTCCTACACTCATCTTCCGCCTCTTCCCACAATGGGCATCAGAATTACTACCACAAACCCATGGTTACTTCCAAATTTTGGACTTCTACCTATTTTTGTTAAGAATATCTGCCTTCCTGATTTTATAGTCGACATAGATTGCATCATCTTGAATCCTTATAACTGGATACCGATCGTAGGAGCTCGTATTTCTACCCGTTAATTCGTACCAAAAAGTGGCAACGTCAAACTAAGAGAACACCATTGCTATCAAACCCGAACACTTCTTCAAATAAATATTTGTTCCCATGATCTTTGTTGCCAACAAGTCGGCATGTGAACATTCGATCGTCGAAAATGTTCAGTGTGGTGAAAGATTGAAGCACGAGTTCGCAATATCTGGGAATATCCATCCGGATGAACGCAGTGCACCCAAGCCCTTAGATATATCTTAACATGGTTTCGAAATGTTCCGAGACTTGTTGGGCCCGTTCCTCCACATCATCTAAATGGATCACTCGATGCATCGCAAAACCCCAAGTTCTAATTGTAACAAAAGCCTTTCCCTCGTCTTTCGAGTAAATAGAAAATAGGGCCACGTATTTAGCCAAAATATCTTTTCTTTTTCCTGCCCGAGACATAATGAAACAATATCGACGGATCGAAAAACAAGGAATTTTCAAGAGTGTGCTCTTTGGAGAACTTCGTCGAACACGTGGTGTGCACAATTTTCAAAGAGAAAATTTAGAGAAAAATTGAACAAGAGAAACACCAACCCAACTAAATCAATACGAAGAAATAACGAGTAAGCTCAAGCGAAGTACCTCGGTTTTTAAATGAAAGGACATAAAGATCGGAGGAATTGGGCTCAGGTCATTTTTTTTGTAGAAAGAAAATGAGGAAATTGGTGACTGAATATTGAATGGATGTTGCAACTACCCGGAATTGGTGGACTGTGGTTGGAGAATAGTTGGAACCAGAGTGAGTTTGCCAAAAAAAATGAGTGAGAAGCAAGAGAGTATAAGAAGAATTTGTTGGTTTCTTGGAAAATGCAAGAAGAAGAATGAGAGGGGTTGGGTTTTTGGTGTGTATATAAACCAGGAACGATCCGGGCCAAAAGTAAAATGAATCGGGTCAAAATTTTGATTTTAGAGTTAGCGATCGGGTCATCGTCCGTCGATCGACAGTCCATTGATGGTCTGGATAGAGAGCTCTCGTCAACGAGGGTGTTGATGATCTATCCACGAGCTTAACCAAGAGTTCTCATCGACATGGGCATTGATCGACGGGTCATCGATGGGATGGACAAAGAGTTCTCATCGATATTGGCATCAATCAACAGGTCATCGACGGGTTGGACAAAGAGTTCTCATCAACATTGGCGTCAATAGACGGGTCATTGATGGGTTGGACAGAGAGGTCTCATCGACATGGGCTTCGATCGATGTTCCATCGACGAGTTGGACAGAGAGTTCTCAATGACGTGCTCATCGATCGATGGTCAATCAACGTGTGCAATGGTACTTGGTCGACATCACGTCGACCAACGCATCGATCGATGACTATATCTTCAGGCCTCATTTTTTATCTCTGATCACCAATTTTTGAGATAAACCTCGAACATTTTGAAAATACCTCCGGGGGTGTATAATCGGTCTTTTATCTCTAGCATAATACTCCCTTCTACACATAAAAGAGGAAAACAACTGAAAGAACAGTGAACAAAACAAAAACAAAAGAAAAAAATTAAGAAAAAGTAAAGGACGAATATACAAAAGATATAATTCAAAATAAGGATACAAAATGCTTGGTTTGCTTCCTAAGAAGTGCTTATTTAACGTTCCTAGCTTGACGAATTTGCATCGGCCATGCGATAGGTGGGTCTTCAAGAGTATTAGACTCCATATCATGGGTTAATTCAATTCTTGAAAATATGCTTTGACAAGATGACCGTTGACTTGGAAATGTTCTTAGGTCTTTTCGATAACTAGTTTCACCACACCGTATGGCATAACATCTTCGACCAAGAATGGACCACTCCATCGTGACTTGAGATTCCCAAGAATAAACGAAGACAAGAGTTAAAGAGTAAAACTTGCATGTCGGCCTTGAGATCTTTAGCAATGAGCTTCTTATCGTGTTGAACCTTCACTTTCCTCTTGTATATTTCAGCATTTTCATAGGCATCATTTCGTATCTTGTTAACCTCTTCATTTTGTATCAAATTAAAATTTACGACTCGTATAGCCCAATAGTCTCGGTGATCAAATTTGAGTGGAAGGTGACACGCCTTGCCGTATACCATTCGATAAGGTCTAGTTCCTAAAACCGTCTTGTACGCTGTCATATATGCCCAAAGAGCATCTCTAAGCTTAGTCGACCAGTCCTTCCAGCCGGTTGGACACTTTTCTCAAGGATTGCTTTGATTTGTTTGTTGCTTGTCTCCACTTGTCCCGACGTTTGAGGGTGATACACCGTGGTGACCTTATGCTTGATCCTATATCGTGCCATCAATCTTGCAAACAACTTATTGCAAAAATGGGCACCTCCGCCACTAATGATGGCTCTCAGGAACCCGAATCGACTAATAATATTCTCCTACATGAACTTAAGTACAATCTTGGCGTTGCATGTCTTGGGGGGGATATCTTCAACCCATTTAGGCACGTAGTCGACAACTACTAGAATGTACTCGTACCCAGAAGAAGTCAGAAATGGTCTCATAATATCTATTCCCCAAACATCAAATATTTCCACAACAAGGTTGCTCGTCAATGGCATCTCGTTCCTCTTTCCAATATTCCCTATTCATTGGAATCGGTCACAATATTATCAAAATTCATGAGCATCTTTGAATAGTGTCGGCCAATAAAATCCCAATTGAAGGACTCTGAAAGCGGTCTTTTGTCTTCCTAAATGGTTGTTGCATTATTGATCATGACAAAAAGATAGAATGCTTCATTGCTCATCTTCTCGAATGCATCTTCAAATAATACCATCCTTCGAAACCAAAAAAGACACGAATCCTCCAAAAAGTGATGCCTAACAATTGAAAGAAATCTCTTCCATTCTAGGAAGGATAATTCGGCTCTCAAATGTCCACACAAAAGATAGTTAACAATATCGGCATACCATGAGGTGGGGTGAGAAGAAATAGTATACGTTAATTCATAAGGAAAAACATCATTGGTACGTTCATGCTCATGCAAATGGTCTTCTACACTTAAGCAAGACAAATGGTTGATAACTAAATTCTCACAACCATTCCTATCACGAATCTCGACATCAAATTCTTGTAATAGAAGTATCCATCGAATAAAACGCAACTTTATTTAAGTATTAATAAAAAGGTGATGGAGAGCCGCGTGATCGCTATGGACTATGACTTTAGAACCGCCTATATAAGAGAGGAAATTTTAAAGTGAGAAAACTACGGCTAAAGTTCTTTTTTAGTGGTGGTATAATTCCTTTGAGCCTCATTTAAAATAAGACTCGAATAGTAAATGACACGAAGAGGTCCATCTACTCTTTAGCCCAAAATGGCTCGCACCACATCGTTCGATGCATCACACATTATTTCAAAGGGGAGGGACCAATTTGAAGCAACGACCACTGGAGTCGTATTGAGTTTCTCTTTAAGAAGTTTGAAAGCATTTATACACGACTCATCGAATATAAATGGCACATCAAGGCCCAGCAATTGACACAACTGGCGACTAATTTTCAAAAAATTGTTGATAAGTTGTCGGTAAAAACCCACATGTCCTAGAAAATTTCTAATGCCTTTTAAGTTCGTGGGAGGGGGTAAAACTTTCAATAACATCGACTTTCGCCTTGTCTACTTCTAAACCCCTACATGACACAATATGACCCAGAACGATACCACTCTTAACCATAAAATGACTCTTTTCCCAACTAAGAGTCAAATGACTATCAATGCAACGCTCAAGAACCCTAGAAAAGTTAATTAAACAACAAGCAAAAATAAGCCAAATACAAAATAGTCGTCCATGAAAACCTTAAGGAATTCGTTGATCATATCTGTGAAAATGGATAGCATGCAATGTTGAAAAGTCCAGGCGCATTGCAAAGACCAAAAGGCATCCCCTGGAAAGCAAACGTCCTGAATGTGCATGTGAAGGTTATCTTTTTCTTGTCTTTCGGGGCTATAACTACGTGATAGTATCCAAAAAGACCATCGAGAAAGCAATAATATTGGTGGCCGGACAATTTGTCAAGTAATTGATCGATGAATGGAAGTGGGAAGTGGTCATTCCTCGTGGCGACATTAAGTTTCCTATAATCAGTGCACATGTGCCACCCGTTGGTCAATCTAGTGGGTACAATCTCACCCTTATTGCTTTCGATAATCGTGATGCCATCCTTTTTAGAAACCACATGAACAGGGCTTAACCAATCACTATCGGGCACGAAAAAAATGATTCCTTTGTCAATCAATTTAAATATTTCCTTCTTTACAACCTCCGTCAAGTTTGGATTTAAACGACGTTGACTATTTTGAACCTGTTTTGTTCCTTCCTTCGAAACAATACAGTGCATGCATGTGAATGGGATAATTTCTTGATATCCCCCAAACCCCACCCGATAGTTCCTTGAAATCTCTTAAGCAAGTTGATAAATGTTTTCTCTTCTTCACTCATTAATTTAACGAAAATGATGACGGGCTTATTTTCATTTTCTTCAAGGAACACATACTTGAGGTGACTCGGGAGGGTCTTGAGTTCTACTTTAGGTTCAATATCGGGTTTCTCGCCTCTAAGCTCATAATGATCAATCACTCCCTATAAATTAGGCTCAAGCCAATAATTGTCATCCTCAGCGAGCCATGAGATACCATCTTGAGTAAAGAACTCATGAATAACAGATTCTTCCTCAAGCTTATCTTGTACTAGTGGAGCGACGGGATCAATGAATGAACCTTTGGTTTTCAAGGACGAGGATAACGTTGCTTGAAATTCATGAATAGAGAAGGTGACTGTTTCGGCTAAAATAGACAAGGTCATGCTACCGTTTTTTACATCAATCAACGTATTTGTTATGGCCATGAAGGGTCGACCCTCCTGACAATTGTCCCGCACTTCCACGACATCCAATATAATAAAATTAACGGGAATGATGAGGCTACCGACTTGCATAAGGACATCATCGACAATTCTATTAGGATATTGGACATAACTATTTGGGAATTAGAGCCACATCTTCTCGTCCGCTTCAAGTCACCTAAATCTAACTGATCATAAATAGAAAATGGCATTAGATTTATCCCCTCCCCAAGGTGGAGCATACCCCGAGTTTATCTCTCATTTCCCAACATGATTTTTATGCAAAAAACTCTTGGGGTCACTCTCCTTAGGGGGAAGAGGATTACGAAAGATAACGCTCACCGCATTTGAAAAACAATTTTTTTTTCATTTTCACTAAATTGTCTTTTTTTAAATCAAGATCTTTGAAAAACTTTTTATATGCGGGAACGTTCCTTATAACACCAAGTAATGGAAGATTAGCATTAACTTTAAAAAGTAAATTGTAAAGGTCGAGAAATTACTTATCTTGCTTTTTGTGGTTGAAGGCAACTTGAAAATGGAACAGGAGGCTAATACGGGTTGGATGTCTTCTGAAGAAATCTTGTAGGTTCGACTTCCTTCTCAACATTTTTCGATGGTGGGGTAACGTTCATTGACACGCTATCATTTTGAGTGTTTGGCAGAGTATAAATTTCTTCGGCCAAAGAAACTTTGTTGTCCACAACCCGACCATTTCTAAGCACGGTGATGACTTGTGCTTGTGATGGTTGGCTCGGTAATTTTCTCAACTCATTTTTTCCTATTTACGCAGCAAGTTGGTCAATGGTAGTCTGAAGCCTACCCATCCTCTTCTCGGAACGTTACATGAATTGCGTAAGCGTACGCAATATTTCATTGAGAGAAGGCAAAATGGGGGCTTCAGTCGGTGGGTCCACTTGAAAAGGGGTTTGGCCTTTTGGCATCGGTTGGAAAGGTGGTCGAGTTTGGAAGGAACTTTGCCCCCTTTGTTGTTGTTGATATAGTTGTTGGTGGGCAAAATTGCTTTACTGCCGAGAAATTGACGTGTAGTTCCCCCTGTTAGAATTGTTCAGCCGAGAGAAGTTCGGGTAATTCCTCTAAACCAGATTATATGCTTGAGTGTACGGGTCATTGTTACGTTGGTAGCGATTTTGATACCCCCTGCCTGGCTTGATTCGCTTGGTATCCTTGAGTGGCTTGGACTTTCTCTTCGATATCCTCGGGTGATTCAAATGTAGCTTGGAAAATATTAGATCCATGCCCATACACTCCACAAATCCATTACATCTCTGTAGGAATTGGTGATTGGGGTACTCCTTGAGAGAGGAGTGTATATTGAGTTTACAAGGAGGCCACTTTCCTCGTCAACTCGGCAATTCTCTTCGTGTCTTCTTGAGAGGCTTAAGAGATTTCCACTTCATGAACGACTATCTTCTTCGAGAGGGAACTCTTTTGTTGGGAATTGTAACTTATTGATTCAAAGATGTCGTACAACAAAAACCTGTTGTAGAAAAATTGGTTGACTAGCTCGAGCGGGTAGTGATGATGTGGGCATTGCGTAAGAATACCTTTAAAGCACTCCCAAGACTCATGGAACAGTTCTCCATTCATTTGACTAGATAATCTTCACCCGAATTTGAGTCGTCTTTTGATTTGAGTAATACTTGCTCATGAGTCGATTGTATATGTCCCAATTTGTAGGAGAATCAGACTCTAATGGCATGAACCAAGTATTGGCTCGATCCTTCAATGTATAAGGGAAACACCACATCTTTACTTGATCTTCGTTAAGGCCTTGAAGGGGGAATATTTAGATGACGGCATAGAACTCTCAAATGTAGTTGAGAGGATCTTCATTCGGAAGCTCATAGAAGGAAGGCAATTGATTGAAGTGAATCACCTTGAGTTCATAATCTCAGGTTGTGAGGCCCAAACGGATGCATGACATGGACGGGCTAATCAAGGTCCGAGCAAACTCTCGCATACGAGTTGTTCGGGGTTCTTGATATTGGTAATGTCTATTAGGCTGCATGTAAGGTCCCCGGGCTTCTTGTCGGTCTTATTGGTTGTTGTGGCTCATGAGGAACGTGTGGAACGTGTTGGTGAGGTGGTTGAGGTGCTCGTGGAGCTTTATTATAAGGTGAAGCGTCTTGAGGGCCTTAATTTTGATTAACGCAAGGCACTCGTGCATCAGGATGATTATGATTCAAGTTCGAATTAATGTATGGGTGTGGAATACTGTTTTACTCGTTTTGATCTTCTGGTAAGTTTGGATTTGCATCGAGAATAGCCATTGGGTGGCTCGTTTATCGGTTCTTATCAATGATTATCACCCTCAACTCCTCCGGTTGCAGCTTTTGTACGATTGACTCTATTGATGTTTTCTATGAAATGGACAAGCTGGAAAGTAATTACTCGATAAATCTCATATCGATAAAAGAAAATTATGATATGAAGTAATCATATGTGATCATATTGATATGAATATAAAATGTTCCTAAAGAAGCATATATCAATAACATTATAGTCTTGAAATTCTAAACCTTTATATTTTACATAAAAGGTAAATGATATTATTATTACAAGAAAAATCTTTTTTACCTCCTGAACTATGGTCATTTTGACACTTTGCCTCCTAATCTTTTTTTCCGTGCAAATTACCTCCTAAACTGTACGAGTTTTACACTTAACCTCCTGAACTCCCATTTTTGGTAGAAATTCTAGCCGGATCTCACTCGTGTGACATGCACGCTAACATATAAGGGGTAAAATTGACTTTCCATCTCCTCCTCATGACTCTCACTCAAAATAATGGCACATGAGCACAACGTATGTTCCAAATCCTACATGTATATATATATGAATATGAACATTATCTTAACAGGTCACACGAGTGCTCACGTGCCATTATTTTGAGCAGGAGTCATAAGTAAGAGATGGAAAGTCAGTTTCACCCCTTATATGTAAGCGTGCATGTCACACGAGTGAGATTCGACCAAATGTTCCACCAATAATGAGAGTTCAGGAGGTTAAGTGCAAAATTCGTACAGTTTAGGAGGTAATTTGCACCAAAAAAAAAGTTTAGGAGGCAAAGTGTCAAAATGGCCATAGTTCAGGAGGTAAAAAAGATTTTTCTCTATTATTACACTATAAGAAGTATAATACAATCCACATGAAAATATTAAACTAGACTAGTGGCGGTAAACACTTAACTATGAAAACATATATTTAAACCATAAAGAGGGGTGCATCTCGAGAGTATTTAACTCCGTAACTCTGCCACCCCAAGTAGTATGAGGGTTCATAATGAGAGATCTAAAGGATCTAAACTTCTTTTCATGACACAGATAGTCTGTGACTAGCAAGACCTGACTTCCACAAAATCTTGAACGATAGTATATACTTGAAACTTTGTGAGTAACTTAGCAACTGTGTCGGCGGATATAAGTATTTCTCCCACTGGTTGAAATAAATTTATGCTCTACACCTTGGACTTGAAAGTTGAGCATCTCATCAAAGTAATTGATGATATTGAACAAACCTATAGGTTTGGTATGAAAGTTCCACTTTGCCCATGAGGTTATATTGAATATTTCATTCAATGTGTCGTAACTGCCTGGAAGGACGCTAAAGGCATCACTATTGTTCACCATATACATAATACACTCATGAATAGACTGCGCTTGAAGTTTCAGTATAGCTGAACTTGCAACAAAAGTGTTAGTTGTAACTTTGTGAAAAGGTATGTTACTCACCTGCGCAGCTGCCAAAGTTTTGTCAAAAAATTTTTTGTTTGTCCCTACATAAAGTATATTGATATTTTGCTTCCCGAGATCTTTTACACTTATACTTGCCATATTAATATAATTAATTTGACCTATCAGTTTAGATCCACCATGAATACATATGGTCTTGAATAGAAGAGGCAAAGCTTGACCTGTATGAGAGGATTTAAAAATTTCCATCACTCTTTTTCTAAAATAGGTTTCAAAATATTTAAGGGAGATGCATTTTTGAGTAATTTGTCTCTCTTTTTTAAAAGAAAAGTTATCTCATGACTAAATGATTTGATTGTTCTTTTCTTGAATTGTGTGAAAGGATAAGTTAGATATAACATTATCTTTTGATAAAAATAATCCTACTCTGTCGGTAACTAGAAAACTTTAATATAAAATACAACAAAAATAATAATAATCTTTGCAATACAGATAATAAATAAATTACCCTATATTATTATTTCATTGGAAAACTGGATTTACAAATGGGGTCTTTCGAAAAACTATAACGTTCTCGTTTATCCCTAAACTTAGCCCACAAAGACATAAGCACACGGTGCAAAAAACCACTAGGATGTGTCTCAAGAACTTGTTGGATATCATAATTAAAAGACTCCTTACTCAATCCATCTTTAATGAATCTTATTTTATCTTCTCGGTTTTTGGACACGAGCCCCACAGATCTACATCATGTGTCACAAGTCCATCGAGCAAATTTATAACAACTATCTAATCTCTTGGATCTTCATTTCTTTGCAAAACTACTTCTACCCATACCTGACATGTACTTAAATGAATTATAAAATTCGCTAGAAAGTGAAACTTGTGTTTCGATCAACCATCGATTATATTCTGGAATGCCCTTACTTATCAACAACCTCAATCTTTCGATTCGATCTTTATAAATTCTTTTTATAATATTCACTACAAGATATTGGTAGTATTTAAGTAGATTTAAGAGTGTTAAATCCATTAAGCGATTCAGATCTTTGTTATAATGCATATTATGATTATCCTGAAAATTTATTTATAGAATTATATGAAGCATTTAGTGACATAAAGTGTATGAACTGTTTTACATGTAATTGTTGTGTTTTTCTAGTGGTTTTAATTAGAGTTTAGCATCGTTTCTAGTATTTTGGAGTCATTTTTCATTAGGGTTTTCGGTCACTTTCTCGTTTTTAAGATTGAAGCTTGGTATATGCATTTTCGATGACGAATCGTGAGTTTTTGAGTTCAAAATTCTTATGTTGTAAGTGGCTCGAAGAATTGGATTTGCTCTAAGTTGATGAGGATCGAATAGAGGCCTTGATGCTCAAAATCCATACCAAAACGAGGAAACCAAGCTAGATCGACTGCCCAACCGACTGTCCGGATAGTCTACAGTCGATCGACTGCACTCCAAGATAATCGACAGCAAGGTCCAGAATCGAATGCGAAAGAGTAGCCTCTCCAAATTTGGCATGGCAGTCGATCGACATGCAGTCGATCGACATGCAGTCTATCGACTGACCTTAGTCGATCAACATGCAGTTTATCGACTGACCTTAGTCGATCGACATGTAGTCTATCGACTGACCTTAGTCGTTCGATAGGCAGTCGATCGACTGACTCGCAGTCGATCGACTGCGAGTCCGGGAATTAGAGCATTTTGACGAGTTTGCCCCTACTAATAACTATATAAACCCCATGACTTGACCTAATAGAGACACCTCCTCCCAACCAAAGCTTGGGTTTAGGATAATTTTCTCTCTCTAGATTAATTTTCAAACTTTGCCTTGGGTTTGTAAGCCTAATAAGAATTCAAGTAATTCCTTGGATTTATAATTCCTTGCAATTTCAATGAAGCTTTTGGATTCTCCATTTAATTTTAGTAAGGTTTCTTTTAATTTCATGCTTTGTTCTTCATTTATTTTATGCTTTTTGCCTTACCTATTATAATTGTTGCTTGATCTTGTGAATTGTCTATGGAATCTAGTTGAGTGATACATCTAGATCATAGATTGAGTCCTAGATCGTTTAATTTCATGCAATTTCATATGTTTCATGTATTTTCTTCATTTTATGCCTTTTGTCTTAGCACCTTGATTTCATGTTAGATCTTAAGAATTGGCTATAGAATCTAGATGAGTGACACGTGTAGATCATAGATCGGGACTTGGATCGTCTTGATTTTGAGTTTTTCATATGCTTTATTTTGATTTTTATTTTCATGCATAGTTTTAGGTCGAATCTTAGATCTACTCTTCATTTCTTGTTATTTCTCGTAAAGTTTTAAACTTTCATGTCAACTTTTATTGCTCTTTACATTGATGCTTTCGATTTTTGTTAATTTGCATTATTTGAGTTTTTATGCATAGTTGTACCTTGTGCTTGCATGCTTGTACTTGGTGAAACATTGAATTTTTTTGCTTATTTTCATTATTACTTTGCATTTTCATATTAAGGCATACGACGAGGCATCTGAGCAAGTTGCTATTTCAATTTTTAAGATAGTTCAGATAGGTTAATTTCTTTATTTTCATTTTAATTTCGTTTCTCAAGCTACAAACACCTTGATTTCTTATAATTGAATTGATTTCCGATAATACCAAGCCAAATGAACCTTTAATTTCCAAAAACCACGAAAAAATACACAACAAAATGGCGTCGTTGCCGGGGAACCTTGAAACTTACAATTGAATTGATTTCCAATAATATCAAACCAAATGAACCTTTAATTTCCAAAAACCCCAAAAAACTACACAACAAAATGGCGCCGTTGTGACTCGGCTTGGTTAAGGCTTTCGATTTGATTGTAGTTTCATTGTGTTTTTAGCTTGCTTTGTTATTTGACGTTTTTGTTAAGTATGTTAGGTACTTCTTGCTTTGGTGGATATATTCCCGACATGGGAGGGCATGGTGCAAACCATGTTGGGAATGGAATGATGTATAATGGCCTTGGCAACGTGGGAGGGCATGGTGCAAACCACGTTGCCAATGGTTGTTTTGGTTATGGTCAACCCGTCATGAGAGGGCATGGTGCAAGCCATGTTGGGTTTGATAGTTTATCGGGCGTGAATGGTTCCTTGGGTGGTTATGGAGCTCCAAATTCTTATTGGAACGTGCAAGCTCCAAATTCATATCCGAACTTGCAAGCCCCGACTTCCGGCCCGTATGGCTATGATGCTCCACATTATTATCCAAATACGTCGAGCCTGGATTTCAGCCTGTATGGAGCCCCACCCAGTTATAATTTTAATCTTATGCCGAATATGACTCCGAGTGGAAATATGAGTGGTGGATATCCGAGTCCCGGCCCGTATGGCGATTCTCAACCTCTCAATTTCAATCAAGCCCTGAGTGGTGCCGCTACTAATGCCCAAGTTCTCGATGCTTATGATTACTTTGGTGGTTTGATCTCCGATGCACCTCCCGTCCGCACTATGGGAGACTTTAATCGACCCTTTGTTGGGGGGTTTACTCTTGATGAGCTAAAATCTCCTCCACCAACACATGCTCATAAGGTGTTTCCACCCTTATCATCCAAAGAGTTTTAGTTTATTACAAAAATAGTGACATAGAAGGCTCAAATCGCTTAAATGTCTAGCCCGGGCCAGACTCCTCCTTGTGTGGGACCCGGTTGTCCTACTCCACCGCCGCCTCACGATCCTCTTGTTACTTATCACGTGGACCCACTCGTCTCGGTGAATTATCCCATCCCACCCTCCGACCCAAATTTCTTGCTCTTGAGTCGGCAATTGCCAAGTCTACCTTCGCCTACTCTTCCGGTCATGTTCCTTGATAAGTGTGAGGTAGTTGATTCAGTTGTCTCACCGACGGAGGAGGCCTTGATTTTGATTCCGAGTATTTTTACTCCTCTTGACCCCTTACTTTTACTTCAAAACAATCTTGCGAAGAGTGGGTGTATATGGACATCATCAAGGCCACAGTCGAACGAGTTTGTTTGGAAGATAGGAGCATTGAGGAAGATATTACCCGGGATGTCGATATTGAGGGATGTTGTGAGGATGAGCCCCTTGTTCTTAATAATGAGTCCGTTGTGCCTCTATGTGGCCCCGATTTGTGTGTAGATGATTCTTGATGTGTCGTTGAGGACAACGACGACTTTTTAGAGGGGGGATGGGGGTTATTGATGATAAGCTTGGGAAAATTGACGATTATCTTGAGGAGGAAGTGGGGGTCAAGTCAATTACAATCCTTATAAGTTCGCATCGAGAGAAAAAGGAGGAGATGATGGTTAAAGGGCTTGATGTTCTTAAGAGTGCTATTGATTGGATACCAAGAGTGGTTGAGGGAGTTAGCTCTTTAAATTTGATTCTTGATGAAATGGTGAGAGCCGGGATTTGGATGTTGTTATTAGAGGGCTTGATGTTTGTGATTTCTAAAATCGAGTGGGTGAAGCCCATTGACTTGGTGCCCAAGACGAGCGGCTTGTTAGTTCTTGAGGATGAAAAGGGAGGGTTGTTGGCCACAAGGGCTTCAACGGGTTGGAGGACGTTGATAGATTTTAAGAAGTTAAATATGTCTACCAAGAGAGATCATTTCCCTCCCCCATCTATTGAACGAAGGTTGGAAGATTTAGATGGCCATTACTCCTTTTGCTTTTTCAATGAGTCGTCGAGGCACATCAAAACCACCATTTCACCCGAGGACCTAGCCGAGACGAGTTTCGATTGCTCGCTTGGAACGTTTTCTTTTTGTAGGATCTTATATGAGCTATGAAATGCGTCAAGAACGTTCCAAAGAGTAGACCCTCCCGACAAGGAGGATATTATTTTGGTGGACCCTCCCGTTATCTTTCCACCTTGATCAAAAAGGGAGTACGTTGAGCTAATTACATAAAATAAGCGCTTCTTGGGAGGCAACCCAAGTTCTTCTCATTTATTTCTTTTATTTTAATTATTTCTTCTTAAAATAAAAATCCAAAAACATTTGAAAAATCGAAAAACAAAAAAATATTTTGTTAAGATTCGTGTACATATTTTCTTGAGTTTTTAATTTTGTGTGACTTTCTTGTATAGTGTGTTGTTTTCCAACTTCAAACTTGGGCGATTGGATAAGTGAGTAGCGTTCATGAAGCCGAGAGATACTATCCATGCTCGATTTTTGCTTGGATTACTTAGATGCCTAGGCAGACCCCACCGAGCTCGACAAGAACTCGCTCGGTGAAGGAAGTTTATATTCCCCCTCCTTTTACTTTGTTTTCATTAAAATGCGGGTAATGCATGTTTTAAGTGTGGGGTGGGTAGGTGGTTAGGGTCCCCGTTTTTGTCAAGCGCGTTTTGTTATTCTTAACTCGAGCCTTGGCGAAGTGACGCATTCTTGGCGAAGTGACGCTTACTATTTGCGCTATTATATGGTTGAGTCGTTTTTGTGTCGTTGTTACATTGTTGAATAACTCCACATACTTGGAAGTTTGAATAGTTTACTTGTCGAGTTTTTGCATGTTTATGCCCTCTTGTGTGAGGAGTTGAATTTTTGTACTTCGTCCAAAACCCGCCTATATATATATATATATATATATATATATATATATATATATATATATAATCAACATTTACTCGTGAAAAGATTGCAAAGCTATAAAAGCTCTTTTGATTTCTCTCCCAAATTCGGTGAGAGGGTATGTTGTTAGTTAACGAGAAATGTGAGTGAAATCTATTGTGGGTTTCGGTTTTGAGTTTCTTATACAAAAAAAGAAAAAATACTCCAACACAAATCACGAAAAGTGATAAAGCGTGTGTTTCATGTGTATAGCCTAATTTAAAGGCTAAGCTTAGTGAAAATAAGAAAATTCAAAAATCTTCTAAGTGTTGTGAAATAAAAGATGGGAAAGTGAGCGAACGGAAGGGTTTCGAATGAGAGTTTGGTGAATTGGGAAAGTTGAAGCGATTATAAGCTTTGGGTTTTAGAAATTAGGATGTTGTGTGTTATTGATAGCGTTTGATCGTGTGTTAGCCACTATATCCAAATGTTCCATACCTTACCAAAGAGCCAACATTACAACCCATAATAATGACCTCTTTCGATTCTTATTTGATCATGTACTATGAGCAATCTTGAGTGTCCAATTTGTGAAATCTTGACAAAGATGCATGTATTGACCGACTTGAGCGTAAACACGTCCTATATACACTTGAGCGTATTGAGCGAACACTCTCAAATTCCCTTGGGGAGGAAGTCATCGATTTGGCTTGCACTTGAGAAAGAATAATACAAGCAGTGCTTGGCAATATCGAGTCTATGTTGATACTACCCTCATATAAATAAGGATAAGCCCAAGGATTTTTCTTTTTACATAATGTTCATTGAATGTACACTCTCGATTCTTTTCGTTATTCGAGGACGAACAAACCGATAATTGTGGGGTAGTTGTTTTGCATGTAATTATTGTGTTTTTCTCGTGGTTTTAATTAAAGTTTAGCATCATTTCTAGTAGTTTTCAGTCATTTTTCATTAGGGTTTTCGGTCACTTTCTTGTTTTTAGGATTAAAGCTTGGTATGTGCGTTTTCGATGACGAATCGTGGGTTTTTGAATTCAAAATTCTTATGTTGTAGGTGGCTCGAAGAATTGGATTTGCTTTAATTTGCTGAGGATCGAGTCGAGGCCTTGAAGCTAAAAATCCGTGCCGAAATGAGGAAAACAAGCCAGATCGACTGCCTGACTGACTGCCCGACCGACTGCCCGGACAGTCTGCAGTCGATCGACTGCACTCCAAGAGAATCGACTGTAAGGCCCAGAATCGACTGCGGAATAGTAGCCTCCCCAAATTTGGCATGGCAGTCGATCGACTAGGACCAGACGATCGACATGCAGTCTATCGACTGACCTTAGTCAATCGACAGGCAGTCGATTGACTGCGAGTCCGGGAATTAGAGCATTTTGACGAGTTTGCCCCTACTAATAACTATATGAACCCCATGACTTGAACTAAAAGAGACACCTCCTCCCAACCCAAGCTTGGGTTTGGGATAATTTTCTCTCTCTAGATTAATTTTCAAGCTTTGCCTTGGGTTTGTAATCCTAAGAAGAATTCAAGTACTCCCTTGGATTTTTAATTCCTTGCAATTTTAATCAAGCTTTTGAATTCTCCATTTAATTTTAGTAAGCTTTCTTTTAATTTCATGCTTTGTTCTTCATTTATCTTATGCTTTTTGGCTTAGCTATTAGAATTATTGCTTGATCTTGTGAATTGGCTATGGAATCTAGTTGAGTGACAAATCTAGATCATAGATCGAGTCCTAAATCGTTTAATTTCACACAATTTCATATGTTTCATTCATTTTTTTCATTTTATGCTTTTTGTTTTAGCACCTTGATTTCAAGTTAGATCTTAAGAATTGGCTATGGAATCTGGATGAGTGACACGTCTAGATTATAGATTGGGTCTCGGATCGTCTTGATTTTGAGTTTTTCATATGCTTTATTTTGATTTTTATTTTCATGCATAGTTTTAGGTCGAATCTTAGATCTACTCTTCGTTTCTTGTTATTTCTCGTAAAGTTTTAAACTTTCATGTCAACTTTTATTGTTCTTTACATTGATACTTTCGATTTTTGCTAATTTTCATTATTTGAGCGTTTATGCATAGTTGTACCTTGTGCTTGCATGCTTGTACTTGGTGAAATATTGCATTTTGTTGTTATTTTCATTATTGCTTTGCATTTTCATATTAAGGCATACGACGAGGCATCCAACCCACTTGCTATTTCAATTTTTAAGATTGTTCAGATAGGTTAATTGCTTTATTTTCATTTTATTTTAGTTTCTCAAGCTACAAACACCTTGATTTCTTATATTTGAATTGATTTCCGATAATACCAAACCAAATGAACCTTTAATTTCCAAAAACCACGAAAAAATACACAACAAAATGGCGTCGTTGACGGGGAACCTTGAAACTTACAATTTAATTGATTTTCGATAATACCAAGCTAAATGAACCTTTAATTTCCAAAAATCACGAAAAACTAAACAACATGAAACACAATGCGTGTTTGAATTGTACGTATGAACAGTGGTGTGGTATAATGACATCGGATAAATGATGTGACATGTCAGAAAGATATATTTGTGATAAATATATCATGTTATGTACAACAAATTGTTGTTACTAATATAAATATTTACTAAACCAAAAGTTCAATAATATCAATTTGCACAGCCGAACTTATTATTTTGGTTTTAAAAAAAATATATTGAAATTGATATTTCAAATTGAAGAACCATAAGAATTCCTCGAATGCTTGTCTTCGATGAATGAAATTACTAAACGATGTTTTTAGGAGTGAATCCCTAATAAATTTGGAAAGAATAGGGGTATGATATATATGGGCTCACTCTCCCCTCCATGTGTACTACTAGATATTATGGATCCACTAGATAGTCACATGTGTATTATGACTCCTAACCAGAACTTTACGTGTTGAATTACTCATAGTATGAGCAAAATTTCCAAATCAAATGATGAAGTTAGTAATATATATATATATATATATATATATATATATATATATACGAATAACTTAAATAGATCAATGAATGATCCGTATGCGCATACGTTTCAATTAGAATATTATTCAAAGTCCTCCAATTAATTTTCAATATTGAGAATAATATGAAAATTTTATGAACTCCCCCATTCGATTCTCAGAATATTGACGTTTTACTAGCTGTATAAGTTTAGTTTTCAGAATTTTCTTGGCATGAGGGAAAAACATAAATAGTTGGTAGTAAATTATAAAGATATATCATCACAATCGAAATATGAACTTGAGGTTCAGAGATACAAGAAAGGTTGTTAATAATCTTAAATACCAACTAAAGATCCTTGATACATTAACAATGCCAGAAGCATTAGTATTATTCAAATAATATTTCCCCAATATATGTATCGAAAGAATGATAATTGAGGCATATACTCTTGAAGAGTATATAGGCATAACTATATTGTATAAGTCCTAAGAGAGGATTGATAATGATATGTATCAATGAGTTATGTCAATAATCAGAAATAGAAGAAAATGAAATTTAAATGTGTCGACACATTTTACAAGGCAAGCGCTACGAACGATTACTGATAATGACATATTAATCTGTCAAATAATCTCGACATTAAGATGTATGATCTTACATTGAAAGTACATGGGCTTGGTGAAAATGAGACTGGAACTCCTGAATAGATTCCATATATGTTATGCAACGACTCAAAATAAGGATATTGTTATGAAGAAATATTCATACACTCTACTCTTTTCCTTGATTATGGTTTTTATCCTAAAAAGGAGTTTTTTCCAAAACAAGACCTTTGAATGTGGCAGTATAGCCACAACTATTGTACAATCTCCAAAAGAGATTTTGACATGTATTTCGATGTGATCAAAATATAAGCTAGATCACAACTGCTATGAATTCCATTGATATCAAAAATATAAGAGAATCGACTAATCTATTCGATATTTGTATGAATGCCCAAAGCATACTTTTATAAAATATGCGTTACACTCTTTTTACCTTGACTAAGGTTTATCCCAATGTGTTTTCCTAGCAAGGTTTTTAACGAGGTAACATTGAAAGCGTATTAACATGGATAATATACTCATTTTCCTTCATTATGATTTTTTCCCACTGGGTTTTTGCTAATAAGGTTTTGACGAGGCATATTCATGGTATGATGAGGAATGCGTAAGAAGTTAATAAAATTCCTCAGAATCTGAAATCGACATATTCATTTTATGATGAGGAATGCGTAGGAAATCAAAACAATCCCTCAGAATCTGAAATCGACATATTCATGGTATGATGAGGAATGCATAAGATATCAATACAATTCCTCAGAATATGAAATCGACATATTCATGGTACGATGAGTACTACATGAGATGTCAACATAATTCTTCGAGATGTGAAAATGGTATAGTCATGGTGCAATGAGAAATTGATACAAAAGATTTGAAATCATCATACTCACAAACATGACAAAATCTACAAGAGAAATAAATACAAATTCCTCAAGACATGAAGTCAATGTATTAACTAAACTCTTTTTCCTACAATCAAGTTTTTCCCACAAGGTTTTCTTGGTAAGATAGCACACGGATATACCTACGAAAACAATCATTGTAAGAAGAAGCAAATGTACGACCCCACATTGTTGCAACATGAATAATCTCACAAGGACAATGGGTTTGAGGGGGAGAAACTTTATGCTTTCACATTTTTGTAGTTTTATCTCACATGATTTTTCTAGCAACAATATGATGATACAGTATATGATCAGAATAAAGCTTTACTACAAACAGTTTTGAAGTTTTCTCTTTCTTGGTTTTTCTTCATACTAATTCACGAGATATTTATCCAGATATTCATTCAAGGGGGAGTGTTAAGAATCTCAAGACCCACTTGGGGAATATTTTATATTTGTGAATGACTATTCTATCCCTAATAAAATTATGTAATTACGATTATACCATTAGATGTTTCCCTATAAACAGGGCTTCGGCTATTAATGAAAACACACCTGAGAAATTCATTCTCTCTATATACTCCATTTGTTTTCTCTTTAATTTATAACATTATCATATTTTATTTTATAATTTAATATTTTTAAAGAGAAAAATTAACATCATTTTTTAAATAACTAATATTAGGTTTTTAAACATTAGGTTTTTTAAAATCAAAGTTAAATCGATGATGTTAAAGGCCTTTTTTGTAGTATTAAATCTAAAAGACTTCACATGACCAATGTTTTCACTCATACAATTCAACCTAAGATTTTCATGTCCGACATATATTGATTATTTTCTTTTTTAAAAGAATGGGAAGCACTCTTAAGAAGCCAATGGATGATGATGTTTCTCTTCAAACAAATAAATCAAGTGTCTGTTATCTCCATACAATCTCAATACGAACATATCTTTGTACCCAACTCTATTTGTTACCCGACGCATAATTTATGTTCAAGGACTAAGGATGTTGCTGCTCTTTCTGGCATGGGGGATACTCACATTGTGGTTTTCATTTTTGCTCAAGCTGATTGTCTCTTACTGCTATTCTTATAATCTTATTTTGATCACAGTAGATACCTCCAAATAAATACACCATCATCCGTTGTTATTATTGTACTACGATGGACATCAAAACCAACCACCTTGGCATAAGACTTGTAAAATTGTATGACTTCATCAAAAATTTTGAATTTCTAATATATAAGTTTAATGGAAACTTCACACACCAGAACCCAATATTTTGTAGAGCTACGTGTAATGGCCATAATTTTTAGAATAGGCTCATAATTATGGGAAGGACATTTAACATCATTAACAAATTTCCCGTTATATCAATGCACAAAACAGTACATTCATCATAGATAACGCCACAGAAAAATTATTTAAACTTCATAACATGTGTACAAATTTTTATTGCACCATTGTGCACAAGTTAATACATTACTGTGCATATATTGACATTGACTTATGCACAAACAACATCACACCTACATCAACTAAAACGACATCAAATGACAATGGGCATAGAATTGTTAATCATATGTGGATATATTATGCAAAATGTAATACATATTGTACATAATGAAACATAAATGTACACAAACCACATAACACCTAAATAAGCTAAAATGACATCAATTGATAGAATACATCAGATAGTTAATAATCAAATTGTAGACTTATAATTTCGAGGTTGAAAAACCCATTTTAAGTTTATGCTAATAATATGGCATGGTCATGTAGCTTGAAAACACCAATAATTTGCGGTTTATAGATATTTCTATAGCAATAAAAAAGATCTGAATCAAGTGTACATCTTTGCTAAAGCTCTACGTCTTCAATTCTTCAGCACAATAATCTATAAAAAAAAATTATATATGTTTTTCCATGTATTAATGAACAAAACCATAGCAACATATACATTACTGCACTAAAATTTAGAGGGACAGATAAATTTACGAAAAAATTTATTCAAATAGTAGGCTCATAATTTTCAAGGTTTAATAGATGTTCTTAGCCATCTTGCAATATGAAA
>BMAC01000580.1:210092-246837 GCA_014905375.1 Phtheirospermum japonicum
GTATAAGTTGGATGGATTAAGCTTAAATTCGTATATTTGTATCTCTAACTTATTTTACCGCTTTTTGATCTAGATTGATGCAAATAAGTGATTATTTGATGTTTTTCACTTTACAGCTAAGTAACCGGAAGGGCTCGACGCGTAAGAGATGAAATATGATGATTAAGAGACAAGAAACGAGCGTTCCGGCGAAAATGTAACAAGTTTCGGAGGCTTACGGTTAGCCTTACGGTTACCTTACTGTAATGGAACACCTTACACAACACCGTAGAAGGAGTTTAGAGAGCCTTATGGTTGGTCTTACGGTTGCATTTCTCGCCGTAAGGGTCACCGTAAGGAGGTGACAAATAGATTTACAGTAGCTGTTTACGATAGCTCCTAACCGTAAAATGCTACCGTAAACGGGCCCAGAAATTGACCTGTGTGACTTGCGGCCCAAGATACGCGATTTCTATATAAACCACCCATTAATCTGAGTTTCAGGCGTACTTTTAACCCTAAAAACTTACCATAAACATAATCCTAGGGTTCAGAGGCGGAGAATAACATCAAAAACGCGAGGATCGAAGAGCAACCCAAGATTCGACGACGACGAGTTCTGGAGCCCGTTCGACGACGTTGATCGTTTTTCGACCGATTCGCTGCATTTACTCTTTGGAATAGCCGAAGAACATTCAGATTCCGGTAGTTAAACAAGTACTCTGAACCTCTTAATTAGTTTTTGTAGTTTTAATCTTTAGTTTTCAAGTTTTCGATAATACATAGTTTACGTACGTGTTTCGTTTGAATTAGTTGAACGTGTTTAGTTTATTATTTTCAGTTTATATTCAGTTTTTCATGCTATATGTTGGATGTGTGATGTTCTGTTTCGTTGAAGTTCATTCATGCATGCAAGATTTCAGTTTGATTTATTTTCATGTTCGTTAACTGTTACCGTTAATCGTTAGTTAACCGTTACTGTAACAGTTAACTGATAGAAAATCGTAACCGTTAGTAAAATTTAGTTGATTTAATCGAATTGTTAATTGAATTAGTTTGCTACATTCTATTTTGGAACTTTAGTCTTAAGTCAGTTTCTGAAATTTAGTTTCTTAGTTAATTTGAATTATTAATTAGTTTAATTAGTAATTAGTTTAATTAGTAATTAGTTAATTAATTAGTTGATTAATCTAGTTTAGTTAATTTAGTTTAGAAATATAATTTAGTTAATCATTAGTAAATTTCCAGTTAGTTAATTAGTTTAAATAATTTAGTTAATTTTAGTTGGTAATTTAGAACAATTAATTTAGAATTTATTTATCAACAATTCAAACAAAAACCCCCAAAATAATTTAATTACTTGCCTTTGAATAATTATCTGAGATCCGATAATTTGTTGTCCTTGAGAGACGACTCGAGTCAACTTTCCACCCTACAAGTGCCCTCGTACTCATGCGAGCAAGCTTGCGTGTTTTTAATTCAATATATATTTAATTGGGGTGCACAAAAGTTTGGTTCAAATTTTGGCGCCATTGTCGGGGACAACAATAAGGAGTCAAAGATTTTTTTTATTTCATTTTATTTTCTTGGTTTAATTTCTTTCGTGTGCTTATTTTGGATTTTTCCGCTTGGTGCGTTTATGTCTTGTTGAGTTTATGCAAGGAAGATGATCACTACAACTCGATTTTGCACCATTCTTCGACGACATTCACCGCGTACTTCCAATGAGACCAAGACCCGAACAAGCCTCCGAGAGCGATTCTTCTTTAGAAATAGTTTTTGTGTGCGACGAGATTCCCGAGTCCATGGCGAGACGATCTAATCACGGATCCCATCATGGAGGCGGCCATAATGAGTTATTCGATGCTATCAACAATGATTTACCCCTTCCTCAAGCACGAAGACATATGAATTTTTTTTGGAAGCGAACCACAATACCTTAGGGGTCACAATCAACCACCAAACAATCGGGCCCCGCTACAACTAAGACAAGGAAATAGAGGAAGGAACCCACAACATGACAAGGATGTACATGACGATTATTCTGACAGACCAATCCCTCAACGTGAGTTTGTAGATGATTGGTTTGATGACCAAGATTTCGAAGGAGATTATGAGGCTGCCTATCATCGAGAGAGAGCACCGAGACACGCCCAACCACCTAGACAGCGTGATTTGGCACATCCAAAGGTTGTACCTTTCAGATCTGATATTGTTCTTGGGCCAACTGCAAGGGAGGTAGAAATTAAACCGCATCAACTGAATTTACTCCCGACTTTTCACGGAGGTGCCCATGAAGACCCTTTGGCGTTCTTGAACTATTATGTAGATGAAGTAGGTAGATTTGTGGTTAATGGCCTCAACCAGGAAGAGGTGCAAATGATTTGTTTCTCCTATGCCATGAAGGACAAGGCGAAGTCGTGGTTACTGTCTCTAGAACCTGGATCGTTGACTTATTGGGAGATGATAAGTGAGAAATTCTTAAATCAATACTATTCGGCCCAAACAACGGGACATCTTCGACGACAAATATCTACGTTTGAACAATTGGAAGGAGAACTATTTCACGAAACATGGGAGCATTACAAGACGCTTTTGCAAGCGTTCACCCACTATAACTACTCGCTCGAGATAACAAACCGATTCTTCTTTGATGGGTTGTTAGACCATGGAAAGAGGGAAGTAGAAATAGCAGCGGGAGGAGATTTTGGGTATTTGACGGCCTTCGAGGCAAAAAGAGTTTTGGAGAAGCAGAGCGAAAAGTCTTGACAAACCAACTCTCGGCCAAGGAAATTGAAAGTTAATGAAATAACTATCCCCGATCCTGATCTAGATGACGGCAAACTAGTTAAAGCAAAGTGTGAGGAAATTTTCGAGGAAAAATTAGCAGCTTGGGGAGCCGAGCGGGTGAGCAAGGCCCCTTCCAAGAAGACTATTGCAACGTGTAACCAATGCGGATCTCCCCAGCATCTGGCAGACATGTGTCCAAATAATACCATACAACAAGAAGATATTAACGCAATCCAAAATTATCCAAATCAAAGGAAGTTCACCTCGCAACGTGAGAATCCTCTTTTTAAGTGGGGCCCAGGGAATCCAAATTATATGCCACCTGATCCGAAATACCCACCACCACAACATGCTCAAGCACCATTGCCACCACCCCAAAACAATTTCCATACACAAGGGCAGGTATCCACTACAGTGCAATCAACTGATCAGCTATTGGTTTGGCAGCAAAACCAAGTGGCTGAGACGCTCAGCAATAGAGAGGGACTTGCAAAAGTGAATACAAAGATTGACACCCTCTCCAATATAGTACAAGATCTTGTCAAAAATATGGAAAGAATGGATAGGACGATAGAATAACTGGCGACCGACATTGCGAGATCGAATAACGAGAAGGGTAAACTTCCGAGCAAGGCAGAGCAAGCATCGGCGGTTCATATTCTTCGTAGTGGAAAGAAGGTCAACAACAGGATAGTAAATCAAGATGAGGAATTCAAGGACAATACAAAGGAAGATGATTCTAAACCAATTGATCAACTTCATAAGTCTTTCAATAGATATGTTCCTGGTTCCTTCAAAGGGGCTATTCCGAATGGTACCCCTACCTATGATGATATACTTTCACCATCAATGCCCAAGCAATTGCTAACACAAATCAAAGATGTTGATCCGTTCCCAAGCTGTTTGCGTCCTGCTAAAGAAAACAAAAGATTTATGGAACTGTATAATCTATTGAAGAACGTCAATATTAACTTACCGCTCTTTGATGTGATCAAAACAATGCTGGCCTACGTGAAGTTTTTCAAGGAACTCACGTCAAGGGAGAGACGTTTAACTATACTTCAACATATAGCATTGACGAAGGAAGTAAGCGCAGTTTTTAAGAAACCATTGCCACCAAAGGAACAAGACCCTGGAAGTTTCTGCATTAATATTTCCCTGGCCAATGGACAAACAGCAAAGGGAATGTTGGATCTTGGGGCTGGTATTAACCTAATGTCGTTCTCGCTTTATCGGGAATTCGATCTCGGAGCACTAAAACCAACTACTAT
Organism: Phtheirospermum japonicum; assembly: GCA_014905375.1. Lineage (NCBI taxonomy): Eukaryota > Viridiplantae > Streptophyta > Magnoliopsida > Lamiales > Orobanchaceae > Phtheirospermum > Phtheirospermum japonicum. The sequence goes on from BMAC01000580.1 coordinate 214,133, forward strand.
GCGATTGCAGTTAGCCGACCGTTCGATTCGGCAACCTTTGGGAATTATTGAGGATGTTTTAGTGCAGGTTGGAGAGCTAGTAATTCCGGTCAATTTTATAATCTTGGATGTGGGTGAAGTAACAATTGCAAGCGCGGAGCATACCATCTTATTGGGTCGCCCTTTTATGTCTACCGCCCATACCTTGATTGATGTTCACAAAGAAAGGATGACAATGACCGTTTTGGGTAAATCAGTGACATTCTCCCTTAAGGATATTCAAAACACTTCCATCCCTGCTATGAAAGATGATTTGTCATTCTTTGATCCCATTGCATCATGAGTCCACGAGATTAAGGGAATCACAGTTTTGGACGACTTAGGCGACGCGGACGCGCTAACTTTTTGAGGAGGGTGGCAGATCTATTAGATATTGATCAGAGTCAAATCAATGAAGAATTTGAAAATTTTGAAGATCTTGACAAAGAGTTTTATGAAATAGCTAATCCACCTGAGCTCGAGCCTAAAGTGGAGTTAAAACCACTACCAAGCCATCTGAAATACGTTTTTCTCGAGCCTGGCAACCAAAAGCCTGTCATTATATATTCTGGAATAGAAGAGCATGAAGAAAAATAATTAACGACGGTGCTAAGGAAAAACAAGGAAGCCATAGGATGGAGTATCAGCGACATAACAGGTATTAGTCCTGCCATTTGCATGCACCGAATTGAGTTAGAACCGGATGCAAGACCAGTACGAGACAGCCAGCGTAGATTGACGCCGAAATTATATGAAGTGGTCAAGAAAGAGATTTTTAAATTGAAAGATGAAGGGATTATTTATGCAGTTTCTGATAGTAAATGGGTGAGCCCGGTTCATGTAGTACCCAAAAAGGGCGGCATCACCATAATCGAAAATGAGAAAGGCAAAGTTGTCCCAACCAGACTGACCACGGGATGGTGAATGTGTATTGATTATAGAAAGCTAAACGCAGCAACAAGGAAGGATCACTTTCCATTGCCATTTATCGACCAACTTCTCGACAAACTGTCCGGACATGAATTTTACTATTTCTTGGATGGCCTGTCTGGTTACTATCAAGTGGCTATAGCCTCGGAGGACCAAAGCAAGACTAACTTCACATGCCCCTTTGGCACCTTTGCATTCCGAAGGATGCCGTTTGGTCTATGCAATGCTCCAGCAACTTTCCAAAGGTGTATGCTTTCCATCTTTACTGATTTTATTGATGACTTTTTGGAAGTGTTTATGGATGACTTTTCTATTTTCGGTAATTCATTTGAAAGTTGTCTTGCTAATTTGACTAAAGTATTAGAACTTTGCATAGAGAAAAATCTTACATTGAGTTGGGAGAAATCCCATTTTATGGTTAAAAGTGGCACTGTGCTTGGTCATGTTTTTTCTAGTAGAGGGTTGGAGGTAGATAAGGCAAAAATTGACGTTATTGAAACTCTCCCCCCCCCCCACCCCCCCCCCCCTCGTGATGTTAAAGGAGTCCGGAGTTTTCTTGGACATGCAGGATTTTATAGGCGTTTAATTAAAGATTTTTTGAATAGTCGCCCACTTTGTCAATTGTTAGCTCAAGATACTCCATTCGTGTTTAATGAAGCTTGTATAAATGCATTCGATACTCTTAAGGAAAGACTTACATCATCACCAGTTGTTGTTGCTCCTGATTGGACCCTACCATTTGAAATAATGTGTGATGCGTCTAACGAAGCTGTAGGGTCTGTTCTAGGGCAACAGGTCGATAAGTGGCTTAGGGTTATTTACCATGCGAGTTATATGCTTAATGAAGCCCAACGTAACTATAAAATTACTGAAAAAGAATTGTTAGCAGTCGTTTTCTCTTTAGATAAATTTCGGTCTTATATTGTGGGAGCTAGAGTTATCGTGCATACTGATCATGCTGCATTGCGACATTTATTTGCTAAGCCACAAAGTAAACCACGTTTTATTCGTTGGATTCTGTTATTACAAGAATTTGACATAGAAATTGTAACGCCCCGATTTCACTTTAGTCGAAAAATGATTTATATTTTTAAATAATTAAATGGAGAGGTCTTGGCGTCACAATAAATGTCTAATTTTCACGATTTTAACATAAAAGATTCACATTTTTCAAAACGTTCAAGAAATACGCAGCGGGAATATTCATAGGATAAGTAACCAATCATCATCAAAGAAATTTATAATTAAAAACACTCCTTTATGTCTAGTTCAACTTTTATTTCAAATAATGAAACAAGTTTAGAAACACAAAACCAACATCAAGAGTTTTCATTCCCCTCCTTGTTTCCCTTTCATTCGATATCTTCATTTATACCTGAAAAACAAGTCGTTGATTTGGGATGAGCTCAACGTACTCAATAGTTACACCGACATACCTCATGCAAAATTATACAACTCACAAATAGCACAATTAACCATAGAATTCATAATTTTAATGTCGAAGACAGTTGACTGCAGCTAAAACGCGGCGGGTTTCCCCGATGACCCTTTTCCCCGGTCATAGGCACATTAGGCCCCTGGTTTTAATCATTGGATATAGCATGCCGGGATAAACCCGATGACCCTTTTCCCCGATCACGGACAACTTTTGCGGTCCAAGGCTATATTAATTTATAAACATAGAATTTCATGATACACATTGCACATAGATTTGAGCACATAAAATTTCACACAAGACAAGTCGGTGGTCCCTACCTCGTAAAAATGTCGTGGAAAATCTAGTGGTATGCACGTAGTTGAAATTTTAAGTCCCCTTAATGCTCGTCACCTAATCAATTAGAAAATATTTTTAATTAGTATTTTCATTTTTAAAGTTCATAATAATAATAATAATAATAATAATAATAATAATATAATAATAATATAATAATAATAATATAATAATAATAATAATAATAATAAAATGGACTGGAGTGCAGTTATGAAATATGTTCTTGGGGCTGGATTGGGGTTTCTATAATCTGGAGGCTGAATTTGAAGGCTTGGATAATCTGAGGGTTCAATCGAAGGTTGGCAGAAGGTTTGGGGGTCAATAAAAAAGGGCTGAAGCTTCTGGGTAAATTCGAAATTTCTGGGATAAGGGCTTGGTATAAAATGGAGAACCAGCCCATTTTAGGCTTAAATTCCGTCTGTTCTTCTTTCCCCCTTTCTTCCCCAATTCTGAAACAGGCAACGGCAATCGACAATCGGCACCTCTCCCCTTTTTCAATCCTCGTCGGCGGCTAATGGGCTGCACTGCCAGCAGCGTTTTTCGGCGGCAACGCCACGCGGCGGGGCCAGGTCCGACTCGGAGGTGCAAATCCCTCTCTGTCCCCTTCGAAAAATTTGACGGCGCCGGCCAGCGGAGAGGAAGCGGCGAGAGGCGTTGGCGGCAGCGTGGACGCGGAGGCCTCCCCTCCTTCTTTGACTGGTTTGCGATGGTGGTTGAATCGGACGACGGCGGGGTTTGGCCCCTTTTCTGGACTCGGCCATGGGTCAGTGGCGTGGACGCGAAGGTCCTCTCCTCCTTCGTATGCGACTTGGGCGCAACGACGGGTGGTGACGTTGATCGGCCGCTGGTGTGGCAATTTGGATGGTTTGACGTGGGGGCTGTTGGGTGGCAGGCGTGGAGATTGTGGGCCACTGGTGGCGATTCGGCCGATGGTTGCAAAATCGGCGGTGTGGGGTTTGATGTGGCTGTGGTGGTGTCTCGGCGATGGGTTTGAGAAAATGGTGGCTGTCGATTTTGGCGAGGAAAAATCCGACAGTATGGGGGCTAATGTGTCTGTGGTTTTGGACCGGGAATTCGTCGGGGTTGACGATTTTGTGATGTTGGCAGGGTCGAATGGTTTGGGATCGGCAGCCGTGAAGTAGGATTTAGACAAAAAAATGASTTCATTGTTCTTGAGAAAAAAAGTCAGAAAAAGCAAAGTGATTGCGGCCGTGTAAGAGAGTTGTGAAGAAAACTGAAAAAAAAAGTTGGATTTGTTTATAAACCAGTGATAGTTTTAATTTATGAAAGTTAGGGCGGAAGTTTAGTGGGCTCGGTTTGTCGTTGGGCTCGTTTGACGTCCAAAATAATTGATCCAATTGACGATCTTAGATTTTTAAATCGAATAATTCCATGAACGACCCAATAATATTTTAATAAGTAAAATAACTATAATATAAATAAATTATAATAATTTTAGAAATCGACATTATTTCATAGATGACTCAAAAGTAATTTAAATAAATTAATAAGTTACTAAATAATTATAATAGTATCTTAGAAGTTGATAATATACTTTTATTTGAAAACGAACTATAAATTCGTTTGATTAGAATTCTTAGATTATTTAAAACTAAAATAGGAATTTGTTTATGACGACGAGCTTGGGACTAGAATTATATTTTTAATGCATGATGATAAATAAATAACTAAATAAATATGCATTGGATGTATGGATGTTACAGAAATTAAGGATAGACGTGGCTGTGAAAATGTTGTAGCTGATCACCTGTCTAGGATGGTAACTGGAAATAATGAGCAAGGCATGATTGATGGTTTGTTTCCATATGAAAATGCTTATTCTCTTGATGCTTCTATCACTCCTTGGTATGCGGATATCGTGAATTACCTTGCTTGTAATATTATACCTAATCACTTGAACTACCAAGAGAGAAAAAGTTTTTTGTATAAATGCAGGAGCTACTTCTGGGACGACCCCTTCGTGTTTAAAAGATGCAAGGATGGACTAAACAGGCGTTGTGTTCCGGATGATGAAAAGATAAGTGTTATGCACTTCTTCCACGACCTAGGAGGACATTTTGGAACACAGAAAATGGCTTTCAAAATCCTTTTAGCTGGTTTTTATTGGCCAACCCTGTTCGTTGATGTTTATGAATATAACAAGAACTGCGACAATTGTCAAAGAACAGGGAACATAGGGAAACGAGATGAGATGCCTCTAGTACCAAATCAAGTAGTGGAGATTTTCGATGTGTGGGGAATAGACTTTATGGGCCCATTCCCAAGGAGCGGCGATTTGAATATATCTTAGTAGGCGTTGATTACGTGTCCAAGTGGGTGGAAGCTAATCCAACACGCAAGGCTAATGCAAACATCGTTTTGAAATTTCTGAAAGAGAATATTTTTGGTAGGTTTAGAGTCCCTAGAACGTTAATAAGTGATGGTGGGAGTCACTTCTGCAATAGAGCATTTGAAAGATTAATGAACAAGTGCAGAGTGCGACACAAGGTGGCTACCCCTTACCATCCTCAAACCTCCGGTCAAGTTGAAACAAGCAACCGCCAATTGAAGAGCATTTTATAAAAGATAGTGGGCCCAAATAGGAAGGACTGGGCCACGAAACTGGTGGACACACTGTGGGCCTATAGAACTGCATACAAAACAGTGCTTGGATTAACCCCTTTTCAGCTAGTTTATGGGAAGGCGTGCCACTTACCGGTTGAGCTAGAGCATAGAGCAAGTTGGTCAATTCGAAACCTCAATATGGACCATGGAGAAGCAGGCGAATATCGAAAGCTGGAACTGACTCATCTTGAAGAAATGAGGAACGAAGCATATGACTGCGCCTGGAGATAGAAACTTGCTATGAAAAAGCGTCACGATCGCCATATCATTGATAAGAACTTGGAAGTGGGTAAGTTAGCTTTACTTTACAACTCACGGTTGAAGCTGTTTCCAGGAAAGTTGAAGTCGAGATGGAGCGTACCATTCGTGATCAAGGAAATGAATGACTTTGGAGCGGTCGCTCTTTACGACAAAAAGAAAGAATTGACTTTTAAGGTTAACAGGAATAAACAGGAATAAGGATCTGAACAGGAAATGAGTGAAGCTTTACCGTGAAAGGATGAACAGGAATAAGGATCTTGAAGTGGTGGAGCTTGTAGATACACCTCCTACAAAAAGTTAACTTCTAGAAATGCGTCAAGCAAGCGACGTTAAAAGTTGCGCTTCTTGGGAGGCAACCCAAGCGTTTGTTTTTGTCTTCATTTTCTTTCTTTTCTTAATTTCGTTATTTTATTCTCTTTCTTTTGTAGTTTTCAAGAAAATTGCTATGATACATTTTTGCAAGGTTTTTTTTTTGTGTAGGAAAAGATGGAAAATTCGCCACTTATTGAAGATTTTACGGTTACTTACGGTTACCCGCAATCGTAAGGTGTTACAGTGAGCAGCTAACACAGGCGTTAACAGTAACAACAAACCATAGACTGATCAAGCCTGGGTGACTGTAAGTGTTATGGTAAGTTCTTACGGTTAGTCTTACCGTAAAGGCTACCGTAAGCGTCCCAGTTTTTGCGAATTTTATTGTAATTAATTAAGGAATTCTTGGGAATTAATTTTTTTTTAGGAAAGTCCTATTTTCATTAAATTTGGACAGATTTTCAAGTGTTCACATGTTTAGATTGCCTACCTTCTAAGAGTTCTATTTTATTTAGGTAAGTTTAATTGTCCTGCCTTAATTTTAAATTAGAGGAGAATTAGGATTCCTAATTTCAAAACACAAGGATACCTATAAATAACCAACCCCTAAAGTTCATCCTTTCACAATTTTTTCAAGCCTTGATAATTCCCACAAGCTTTTCTCATACACAAGACTCTCAATTCCAACGTTAATTTTTCTTTCCTCAACCATGAAACGTCGCCAACAACAATCAAGCGCCATGAGGGAGCTGCAAACCGAGATAACCGATGCACGAGAGGAGATTAAACGACTTTATGCTAGTCTTGACAACACGATGTCAACAATAGGGAATATGGGAGAAGAGATGTCTGCCATGAAGGGTGATCTTGATAAAACAAAAGGGGATTTAGCTCTGGAGGAGGCAAGAAGCAAAATTTTCTATCGCGAGGGATTAAGTTTCATGAATGATATCCGTGGACTTCGGATGCAAGTTTCGGCAGGGGAAGGTGACATCCGCCGGCTCAAAGAAAGCAATGTCGTCCATCAGTGGAATATTAACTATTGGAAGGAGGAACTTGGGGACGCCAACGACAAGATAGCCGAGCTGGAGATGAAACTTTATGGATCTAGTGACTGAACCATTAGGACTTTCTTAGCCTAGCGAGCTGTGATTAGCTATTTTCAATTCAGTCGAGTCTTAGAGTATTTAATTTCCAGTTTATTTTGAGTCTTATGCTTTATTTTCGTTGCTTTATATTTATTTTCCTTGTCATGTTCCTTTATCATTGCGGGCTCGCATATTAATGAAATTTAATTCTCAAGGTTCGTATGCTTTAATTTATTTAGTTTCTGTCGAACGAGATCAATTTTTGCGAATGAAACTTTACTTTACAGCTTACGGTGACCCTTACCAATATGAGTAACCGTAAGACCAACCGTTACTCACTAGCAGAGGGCAATACGGTTAGGGTTACCGGTAACACCCTACCATAAGGAGGCTACCGTTAGGTTCTCTGAAGTGCTATTTTTCGGATAGTTTTTCGTCGCATTCCGGCGATATTTACAATACGATGGTTTCATCCTCGTACAGTAAAGGAGCAAATATTTTTGTATTTTTATGTGTGTTTAATTTTGATTATTTCTTAGTTTTTAGTCGAGCGACCTCAAATCACGACAATTGAGATGATTAATTGGTATCACGATTCAACATGGAGCGACTCGACTGGTTCGGTTATTCAGGGACGTTTTTCTTACCTCTCTTATCTTTACTAAGTTTGATTTGAGGCTTTTGTCTTTGAGCGTGTATAAGTGCATAGATTTTTAAGAGTATTATTTATATATTGTAAAATGGTACTTGGACGCAATCGATTTCACAAAACCTAAAAAACAGCATCAATTCAAAACTTTTTCACGCAAAAAGCCTGTGAGTAGCCTGAGTGATTATAATCTTTGCTTGTGCTGAAATAAGTTTCAGTTTTGATATCTCTTTGAAACCGCTGTGTGTAGTTGACTTTAAAAATGAGGTTAAGGCCCAGAAAAAACCCTATTTCCGGCCATATCCATATATTTTAGCCACTATAAATTCCGAATGAGCCAATAATAGCCAAATCATCCATGCCTATAACCTTGAGTGATTTTATTGAGTCGACCCCTACTAACCCATTAATAGCGTGGGGTAGGAGTTCGTTATTTTGCTGGTTATTAGTGTTTTGGAGAATTTTATTAGGGATTTATGAATTTTTTAATAATATGAAGGACCACCATCCTTAAAAAAAAAAAAAAAAAAAAAAAGACCCCATAAAATTATAATAAAGGGGGAAAATAAAAAATAATAAAAAAAAAAGAATAAGAAGGATGGTGAGTCTTGTTAAGTCATTGCCTACGCGCTAATGAAGGCTTGTGTTTTATTATTTATTTTCTTGAAGCCTAATGTTTAAGGGGCAAAGAGTTGTGTAATTTTAAGGAGCACATTATAAGCTTCAATTGTGATTAAGTGGTTTGAGTTTCAAGTCAGTTTTAGAGTATCGAGTTGAGAAATAGCCTATGTTTATAAGGCTACGTTATGAGTGTTTAGTGAGGTTTTATTTTTGAACTAGGTGAAGCACTTTGCTTCGTGATTAGAATAGGTTGAGTGAGTGATTTAGCCACACGACTTAAATATTCCATACCCGTCCAAAGAGCCTTACATTACAACCCGTAAAGACGTTTACCGATTCTTAGTTTTGACATCACACTTAATTTGCGATTGAGAAGAGATTGATTTTCCGTGCTTACTTATAGTGCATGTAATTGTATGATTTGAGCATATACACATCCCATGCAGCAATGCTTAAGTGCTTTTGAGTGAACACCCTATATATTTCCCTTTTGAGAGGATGCATGATTCTGTTTATGAAGCGACAATGTAATAAGGTGGAGTGTTTGACATTGCGTGCCTTGTATCTATATTTTCAAAAATTATGTATGTAGCATAGCACTACTCAAGACCTCAGCTAATTTTCTTTCTAAGTCATACTTTGAACTATCGTTTGTTCGAGGACGAACAAACTAATAAAGCATGGGGTAGTTGATTAACACGTATTTATGCTCATTTATAGTTGTGTTTTAGTTACTTTTTCTTATCATTTTTTGTATAAGTTGGATGGATTAAGCTTAAATTCGTATATTTGTATCTCTAACTTATTTTACCGCTTTTTGATCTAGATTGATGCAAATAAGTGATTATTTGACATTTTTCACTTTACAGATAAGTAACCGGAAGGGCTCGAAGTGTAAGATAAGAAATATGATGATTAAGAGACAAGAAACGAGCGTTTCGGCGAAGATGTAGCAAATTTAGGAGGCTTACGGTTAGCCTTTACCTTACCGTAATGGAACACCATACACAACACCATAGAAGGAGTTCAGAGAGCCTTACGGTTGGTCTTACGGTTGCATTTCTCACCATAAGGGTCACCGTAAGGAGGTGAAAGAGAGGTTTATGGTAGCTCCTAACCGTAAAATACTACCGTAAACGGGCCCAGAAACCGACTTGTGTGACTTGCGGCCCAAGATACGCGATTTCTATATAAACCACCCATTAATCCGAGTTTCAGACGTACTTTCAACCCTAAAAACTTACCATAAACATAATACTAGGGTTTAGAGGAAGAGAATAACATAAAAAATGCGAGGATAAAAGAGAAACCAAGATTCGACCACGACAAGTTCCGGAGCCCGTTCGACGACGTTCATCGTTTCTCGACCGATTCGCTGCATTTACTCTTTGGAATAGCCGAAGAACATTAAAATTCCAGTAGTTAAACAAGTACTCTGAACCTCTTAATTAGTTTTCGTAGTTTTAATCTTTAGTTTTCAAGTTTTCGATAATAGATAGTTTACGTACGTGTTTTGTTTGAATTAGTTGAACATGTTTAGTTTATTATTTTCAGTCTATATTCAGTTTTTCATGCTATATGTTGGATGTGTGATGTTTTGTTTCGTTGAAGTTCATTCATGCATGCAAGATTTCAGTTTGATTTATTTTCATGTTCGTTAACTGTTATCGTTAACCGTTAGTTAACCGTTACTGTAACAGTTAACTGATAGAAAATCGTAAGCGTTAGTAAATTTTAGTTTATTTAAATCGAATTGTTAATTGAATTAGTTTGCTGCATTCTGTTTTGGAACTTTAGTCTTAAGTTAGTTTCTGAAATTTAGTTTCTTAGTTAATTTGAATTATTAATTATTTAATTAGTAATTAGCTAATTAATTAGTTGATTAATATAGTTTAGTTAATTTAGTTTAGAAATTTAATTTAGTTAATCATTACTTTAATATTAAGTTAGTTAATTAGTTTAAATAATTTAGTTAATTTTAGTTGGTAATTTAGAACAAGTAATTTAGAATTTATTTAGACGACTCGAGTCAACTTTCCACCCTACAAGTGCCCTCGTACTCTTGCCAGCAAGCTTGCGTGTTTTTAATTCAAAATATATTTAATTGGGGTGCACAAAAGTTCGGTTCACATTCTCACCTCTGACCCACAACCTATTTTCAATGAAACCCAACTATATATATGATAGGGCAATATACACGGCAGACCTGGTTTGGGGTAGCTCTGACTCAGAGCAGTTAGGTAAGTTGAGAGATGGCTAGAACAGCTCTGTCTCAGAAGAAGATCTAATTAACCCTCCTGAGAAAATAGAATATCAGGAAGAGGTGGTTATCGCTCGGGATTCCCCCTGGCTTAGTCACCTTGAAGAAATCGCTAACAACCCGGAGGATAGGCCGAGCTAGAGAAAGTGCTATGCTAGGGGAATTATGGGGCTGAGGTTGAGCCTGATACTGATGGTGGAGTGATACAGAATGAGGAAGACCTGGAACAAGAAAGACTTGACTAGAGTCAAGTCTGATATCAATACCAATGTGGTACAGGAGAAGGAAACAGGGAAGACCTGGAACAGGGGAGACCTGTTTCCCAGATTCCCAGCAAAGAGACAAGTGGGACCACTTGTCAGAATTTGTTGCGTAACGGCCCGAGATTTGCGGCATGTGCTCTTGAGATCCCGGCTGGGGTCCCCATCAGGAGAAACTATAAATATTTCAGCCCCAAGGCTGAGAGAGGTATGTCATTCTTTGAGCATTCCTTCTTATTTTCTGGAAAACACCTCAAACGCTTACTGACTTAAGCATCAGAGAGGTTTCCACCGGAAAATCACCGCTGGTCCTTTCTAACTCGTGTTTGTGGTACCGATCAGGCGGGCATTCAAGGTTCCACGCATTCTTAATGTTGGCCACTATTTGGGCTGAAACAATTGGCGCCGTCTGTGGGAACTCTTGATCAAGCTAAGGCGTGAGTATTTTCCATGGCTTCTGACGGTTTGCGAAGAAATTTGGTGGGGGAGACAGAACCACCGCGTAAGCAGCATACGGATCACACCCCTCACCAGCATGGGGATGACCACTTTTCCACCTCTGACAGCGACGCATCTGGTCAGACTAACCCGGATCTGGCTGTGCAAATGCAGAGTTTGCAAAAAGAGGTGCGGGAATTCAAGAGAAAACTGACGAGTACTGGTGCAGTGCCGGCACGGCGGGGTACTCCATTCACAGAGGAGGTCATGCGTGACGATGTGTCGGCTCCATATCGCTCCCTAGGCTTCGAGTATAATGGAACCACGGATCCGTGGGACCATCTCAGTCGCTTCGAGATTGCGGCAGCTCTGCATAAATTTTTGGACGCTGTTATGTGCCGGGTCTTCCCAATGACTTTTACCAAGGCAGCATAGCTCTGGTTTAGCCAGTTGCCGCCTCGTTCTATTAGTAATTATGATGAGTTCAGTTCGGCCTTCCTGCACCAGTTTACAAGCTGCAGGAAGTACCAGAAGATGCCTCTAGAACTATTTAGCCTTAAGCAGAAGGGGAGAGTCTGCGTGCCTATATTAATCATTTCACTAATGCTAAACTGGAGGTACCTTCTGCGTCGGAGGAACTATTGGTGAATGCTCTGGCGTTGGGTCTGAGGAGAGGTGAATTTTTTCAATCATTGGTTGTCAAACCAGCCCTGAAGTTTGGAGAGCTCCTGGAACAAGCTGAGAAGTATATTCACCTAGAAGAGGCTTTGAAGATCAAGGATGAGGGAGAAAAGAAGAGAGAAATATGATCGTGAAGAAAGGGGAGCTGTAAAAAATCCAAGGCCAGACCTGCCTGGAGGGAGACCTCGCTTTGACAGATATACCCCTTTGGCAACTCCGCAGGGTGAGATTCTGCAAGCAATCGAGAAGCACCCAGACCTGAAGTGGCCCAAGACCTACTCGCAGAGGCCTAAGAAGGAAAGGTCTGACCGCTTCTGCCGCTTTCATAATGAGTATGGGCATGATACCGATCAGTGCACCCATCTGAAAGATGAGTTGGAAAGGATGGTCCAAGCAGGGCACCTGAAGGAGTACGTCCGCATGAGGAGAGAAGAGGCCAGATCTGGTAATAAGAGTTATGACCAGTCTCAGCAGGGCAAGAGAGATCAGGATAGAGGTCGCTCTGACGGGAGGCGACCTGATCAAACCCAGGTCATTCATGGAGAAATCCAGATGATTGTCGGAGGAGAGTTGGAAGAGCACTCTAAAAGGACGCAGCATAGTTACGTCAGAGCTGCGAAGGATTTGGTCCGGAGATCACGAGATGTGGGGCAAATGACCTCTGCCCCCAACATCTATTTTGGGTCAGAAGATGGTCATGGAAACTTGGCCCCTCACATGGATGCCTTGGTCATAACGGCGACCATTTCTAATTATAACGTGAGGCGAATTTTTGTGGATACTGGAAGTTCTGCCGACATTTTGTTTTACGATTGCTTCTGACAACTGAAATTAGATGTATAGTTGGAAGAGGTAACAACCTCCTTGGTGGGGTTTGCAGGGGGAGCCCTGAAACCCTTGGGCACGGTGAGGCTCTATGTGACGTTGGGAGAAGAACCGTACAGGGTAACCAGACCGGTGCGTTTCTTGGTGGTGAATGCCCCATCTTCTATAATGTAATGCTTGGTCGACCATCCTTAAGCCAGTTCCAAGCCGTCATATCGGTTTTTCACATGAAGATGAAGTTCCCGGCGGAGGATGGAACGGGAGAGGTCGGAGGTGACCAATATGCCTCACGACAGACGTACATTGACTGCATCAAGAGGAATTCTGAGGAGGAAAGACAGAGCAAAAGGGATAGGGTGGAGCAACCAAGAACAGATTTGACCCGTAGAGAGGAAGGGCTGATGATGGTCGAAATAGTCCCAGGGGATGAGAGCTTGGTCCTTGTAGGAACGACTCTCAGTCCGGAAGTTTTGACAGACCTGGTCGCGCTGTTGCGAGACAGTTCTGATGTGTTTTACTAGTCTCCTCAAGACCTTGTAGGGATCGACCCAAAGGTGGCAGAGCATCACCTCAACATCAGCTCAGACGTGAAACCAATTAAGCAGAAGAAACGCAATTTTGGGCCTGAGAAGGAAGCCATCATTGAAGCCGAAGTGGAAAAGTTGTTAAGGGCCAAGCATATCCAAGAGATACAATTTCCCGAGTGGCTCTCCAACGCTGTGCTGGTTCCCAAGACCCAGGATGACTGGCGTATGTGTATCGACTTCCGGGACCTCAATCGCACTTGCCCGAAAGACCACTACCCCTTGCCGAGAATTGACCAGCTCATCGATTCCACCTCTGGATGTGAGCTCCTGAGCATGATGGATGCTTCACAAGGCTATCACCAGATCAGGTTGGCTGAGGAGGATTGGAAGCGAGTTAGCTTTATAACCCCAAAGGGAACATATTTCTATGTGGTGATGCCGTTTGGGCTCAAGAACGCGGGAGCTACATACCAGAGGCTAGTGGAAAAAATGTTTAAGGAGCAATTAGGGCGGAACATGGAGGTATACGTGGATGACTTGTTAGTGAAGAGCATTAAAGCAACCTCGCATGTGGAAGACCTGAAAGAAACGTTTGCTACCTTCAGAAGGTATAGAATGAAGCTCAACCCCAAGAAGTGCATGTTTGGGGTGAGAGCTGGAAAATTTCTGGGGTATATGGTGACAGAGAAGGGTGTCGAGGCAAATCCTGAGAAGGTCAAAGCGATCACGGAAATGCAAGCGCCCAGAAATGTTAAAGAAATACAATGCTTGGCAGGACGAATCAATGTCCTAAGTCGGTTCGTATCCAGATCTGCAGAGAAGAGCTTGCCATTCTTCCAGGCCTTGCGGAAGAAAGCAAAATTTCAATGGAGCGACGAGTGTGAAGAGACATTTAGGTTGTTGAAGGAGTACTTGGCTGGCATGACCTTGCTCAAGAAACCCGTTCAAGGAGAACCCCTAATCTTGTATTTATCTATGGGAACGCAGGCGGTCAGCTCTGTCTTGATCTGGGAGGAAGGTAAAATACAGAGACCGATCTACTTTTAGAGCAAGGTCTTGCATGCGGCAGAGGTAAGATATGTGGAAGTAGAAAGGGCGATGCTAGCTCTGATCGGAACTGCTCGCAAGCTGCGGCCGTACTTTCTTTCTCATAGCATAATTATGCGAACTAACCTTCCATTGAGAGCCATAATGGACAAACCCGAAGCATCTGGAAGGCTGGTCAAATGGATAGTAGAGCTCAGCGAATTCGATGTTACATTCGAGGCCAGAACAGCAATCAAGGCTCAGGCCTTGGCTGATTTTATGCAAGAAATGACTTGGCCCCCTGGTGAGCTGAAGGAATGGACAATTTTCACAGAAGGATCTGTCTGTAACCAGGGATGTGGGGCTGGAATCGTCTTGATAGACCCAGCAAGTTTGTCCACTGAGTTTGTTGTACGCTTGAATCATGCATTTTCCAATAATGCTACTGAGTACGAGGCCCTCTTAAGGGGAATCCAAATGGCGAAAGACCTGGGCGCAGAACAGGTATGTGCTAAGGTTGATTCCCAGTTGGTTTGCAAGTAAATAGGTGGTGAATTTGAAACCAGGGAAGAGAACGTGCAGAAATATCTGGCTAAGTTCAGAGAGCTGGTTAGGGATATGAAGGGCTGCACGGTACTTCAGATTCCTCGAGAGGAGAATGATAGAGCTGATTATTTAGCAAGGATAGCTAGCTCGGCCACAGACTGTAAGGAAAGGACAATAACGTTGCTGAGGGCGGACGCAGAGTTTGGCGCAGAGCAGATCTGTTCGGTAAAAGAAATTGACGATTGGCACTCTCCTATCATGGCTTATTTAAGAAACGGAGAACTGCCGGAAGATAAAAGAGAAAGAGCTAAGGTGAAGGTCAGATCTGCCCGTTTTTGCTTGGTTGGAGGGGCTCTATTTCGGTGTGGGTGTGGAAGACCTCTGTTACGTTGCCTGAGCTTGGAGGAAGGCGCCCATGTCCTCAGAGAAATCCACGAAGGCTGTTGTGGCAATCACATGGGGGCCAGGGCTCTAGCTAGCAAAGTATTGAGAGCTGGTTACTTTTAGCCTTTGTTGAGAAGAGAAGCCGAGGATTTCGTTAAAAAGTGTGAAAAATGTCAGAAGATGGCCCCTCTGATTCACCAGCCAGCGGAAGAACTGTTAACAATGAGCTCCCCTTGCCCTTTCGCGAAATGGGGGATTGACCTGGTTGGTCCGTTCCCGATGGCCCCAGCCCAAAAAAGATTTTTAATTGTAGCCATAGACTATTGTAGCAAGTGGGTCGAGGCGGAAGCTCTGGCAAAGATAACGGAAGAGGTGGTGATGGGATTCATCTGGAAGAATACTGTCTGTCGTTTTGGCGTGCCAAGGGTGATAATATCAGACAATGGTACCTAATTCGTGGGAGCCGAAATCAATGCTTGGTGTGCCAAGATGAAAATCCAACAACATTTCACGTCCATGTACCATTCGCAAGCGAATGGTCAAGTCGAGGTGACTAATCACATTCTTGTCCAAGGGCTTAAGTCACGGTTGGAAAGATCTGGGGGGAAATGGGTGGAAGAGCTGAGTGCGACACTCTGGGCGTATCGCATAAACCCTAAGGAGAGCACGGGCGAAACCCCCTTTAGCCTTGTATATGGCATGGATGTTGTGGTCCCTGCAGAAATCAGCTTGGAAACTCACCGAGTGCAGAATTATGATCGAACCCAGAATGAAGCACTGATCGAAGATGCTTTAGACTTAATTGAGGAGAAGAGAGACCAAGCAACAACGAGGATGGAGCATGTGCGAGGACGGATCAGAGCAGCCTATAATAAAACATCTCGAGAGAGATGCTTCCAAGTAGGAGACTTGATTCTTAAAAGAGTCGATCTGGGACGGGCCAGTGGAAAGTTAGACGCTGTGTGGCAAGGACCGCTAGGGGTCGCCCAGGTCTTGGCCGGAGGAGCTTATAAATTAGAAGAACTGGATGGGACTGAGATCCCTCGTGCTTGGAATATTACTAACTTATGGAAATTCTATTCGTAGTTGTAATTTTTAATGTTTGTTTGCCTTTCTTGAATAAATTTGCAGGTTTATCCTCATTCACCAGATTAAAATACGTGTGCATAATTAAAGCCAGGATTGGCTAAGGGCGGCTGCCCATAATTCTTGCCTGACCTGATTGTCAGTTTAAGCCAGGATTGGCTAAGGACAGATGTCCTCGATTTTTACCTGACCTGATTGTCAGTTTAAGCCAGGATTGGCTAAGGACGGATGTCCTCGATTTTTACCTGACCTGATTGTCAGTTTAAGCCAGGATTGGCTAAGAACGGATATCCTCAATTTTTGCCTGACCTGATTGTCAGTTTAAGCCAGGATTGGCTAAGGACGGATGTCCTCAATTTTTGCCTGACCTGATTTTCAGTTTAAGCCAGGATTGGCTAAGGACGGATGTCCTCAATTATTACCTGACCTGATTGTCAGTCTAAGCCAGGACTGGCTAAGGACGGATGTCCTTAATTTTTGCCTGAACTGATTGTCAATTTAAGCGAGGATTGGCTAAGGACGGATGTCCTCAATTTTTGCCTGACCTAATTGTCAGTTTAAGCCATGATTGGCTAAGGGTGGCTGCCCATAGTTTTTGCTTGACCTGATTATCAGTACAAGCCCGGGTTGGATAAAGGACGGATGTCCTCGATTTTTGCTTGACCTGATTGTCAGTTCAAGCTAAGATTGGTCGAGGACGGATGTCCTCGATTGTTCCTGACCTATTGATCAGATTAAGCCATGTTTGCCTAAGGGCAGACGTCTTTAATTGAGCTTGGTTGGATAATTAGTCTAGCCTAAGATTAGCTAAGGATGGATATCCTTGAACCTACCCGATCTGGTCGGCAGTTAACGCCAAGATAGACTAAGGATGGATACCTCTGATTTCTTTTGCTTGAATATTTATTAATATGCCTGAACAGGTACCAGGGGATGACCTGCATGAGGACCTGACTGGTCTGTCAAAAGAGCCTGGGATGATCTGGTCCTAGTTCGGAACTAAATGTGGGGAGTTGGAAGAAAATCCCATATAAGCGCAATGATGCATTGTTTTGAGCAAGAAAAGATCGATCAAGCAGATGAAAATCCAAAGAAAATTCAAGCATATCATGATATCCTGGTAAAAACGACAAATACGCATGAAAATGAAAATAATGGAAAGTCCAGAAATTCAGAGTGTACTTTTATTCCAGCAAAAGTTCGAAAATCATAAAAACAGATCACACGCACCCAAGAAGGATGGCAGTTTTTATTACAAAAACATCAAAATAAAAATTAAAATATGCAGTTCATCTAGGGGAGGATCGCCGATTTGAGGCTAGAGCCCGACGGACTCGCCAGAGCTCGCGCTCTGTTTCATGCAGACGGCGGCGGTACTTATCAGACTGCTCAGCAAGTGCTTGAGTTTCATCGGCGGCGACAGAGAGATGATTCACCGACTCAAGTAGATCAGCCCTCTCTTCCTGCAGTTGGAAATTTATCTAATGGAGCTCGGACCACTCTTTCTTGTAATGGCATTTTTTCTGCCTCTTCCTCTCCAGCAAGCGATAGAGGCTGCCAATCTTCTCCTTGAGCAAAGATAGCTGATCAGAGAGTTTAAATTTTTCAACCACCATGGAAATGTTCTTCCTTTTCACAAGATCTAGTTCTTGGAGAAGAGGAGAGGATGCCATTGCAGATTAGTTGAAGAAAATTAAAGCATACATACATGTATTTAATGAAATCGGAGGCACGTGACAAGAATCAAAAAGTACTAGGGTTTCCGGATATTCAGGAAACCCTAGAAGTTCAAGAGTTATTACAGGACAAAAAGGAAAAACATCCATTGTTAAAAACTTGTCTGATATTACATAAGCTTAGGCAGAATGGCAGTCAGACCAGCCACACAGGCAACCTACCGGTCTGCTGCAAAATAGAAGTTCATATGGCCTAAGTGTCAACCTCCATATCTACCCTCAGCTCTGCCAATAGCTGGTCCATCGTGCCTTCAGACAGACCTCCCAGAGATGCTCCCCTAGGCAACTCACCCAGACCTGCAAAGGTTGGGGAGGGAGATGAAGTAGGGGGGACCACAGCGAGAGTCAGGTCTGACTGAGCTTGACTGGACTCGAGAGAATAGAGAACAGAGTGAACGTGCTCAGCAAACTCTGCAGACCTGATTGTGTGGAGGCGATCCTTGGCAGGTTTGTAGGAAAAGGAGGTCGACTCAGGTGGGGTTTTCAGTGGCACTGTCCGATCGAAAGGAACGTTGGGATTAGCTAGAGCCCATTTAGCCTTCTCATCCAAACCATAGTTGTAATATACCACAGCCTCTGGAAAGAGCAGGGAGAAAAGTTTTTTGGATCTCAGAAAGGCCTTCCTGGCTTCATCCCTTTCCGCCTGGATCAAGTTGAGCCCCTCCTCAGAATTTAAGAACTCTGTCTTCCACTCGCCCTTGGCCTTGGTTAGAGCCTCGTCCGCCAGACTTCTCGCCTCCGCAATAGCCTCATCCTGAGCCTCGGACCGGGCTGTCTCCAGCATTTTCTCTTGGGCTTTCTTCATCCCGTCTACCTCCTCTTGAAGCTTCTTGACCTCTTTGACCTTCTCCTTGGCAAGGGCCCTGACCTGGGACATCTTCTCATTAAGGGGGTCTTGTTCTCCTTAATGAGGTCAGACTGGGCCATAGATCTGGTTGCCCTAATGTCCAAGATAGCCCTCTAGGCTTCAGCCTGGACATAAAAGAGAAGGTTAGAAACTCACAAAGCGACAAATGAGGAAAAAGAGAAGTAACCAAAAGACTTACCCTAGCCTCATCCTGGCACCAGGACTCTAGCAGTTCGCGATCGCTCATCTACTCTAAGACGTGCATGTCTTCAGGCGCGCACTGGGCGCTTACATGTCGAACTACTACGTCTCCTGAGCAGTTCAGGATAGGAGTCCGGCGCGGAGGGCCCACGCTGCGAGTAACAAGGGTGGGCCCAGTGGCTGCGGGGAAAGCTGGGGCCGTGGAGATATTCACTCCCCTGCTGCGGCTAGAACGAGGCCTTTTCTGCAGAGGAGTGTCCTCCTCGTCGGAATCGGATATGAGTCGCCTCACTGGTGGAAGACCTGGAGGGGGCATGGAGGAAGGAGGGCTCTGGGCTCGAGGCGCGGAAGACGCGCCCACTGCATGGACTGTAAGCTCCGCATCAGCCTCTGCGCTTTTCTTGCTGGCCGACTCGAACATCATGCGCATCATCCTTTCTGAAAATAAAGAACAAAGGAAGTAAGACTCACGAGCATCAAGATACGATGTAACAAACCAGGCTAGAGAAAGCCTTTTACCAATCTCTTGGGTTAAGGGACCTGTCTCGTAGGTTTCGATGAAAAAATCCAGAACATGGGGGAGGAGGAGCTCATTGATATTAATAGGATTCTCGTTCAGAGTGGATATGATTCTCTGAATACGAGAAGGTCTGCCGGCCGCGGTCGGGTGTGGGTAAGAAGGCAGTTTCTCTATGAGGTGGGAGTCAAAACCCCAGTCTCCATCGCAGTGGAAAAAGAAAAACTTTTTTCGCCAAGCTTTATGAGAAGAAGGGAGTTTGTGTATAAAATGAACCCCAGGTCTTGCTATGAGATAAAAGCAATTAGGGGACAAGATCTTCGCCTGGAAGAGCTGGTAGAAAACAAGGGCTGTTGGGTCCAGGCCAGCGTAACGCATGTCCAGATTGTAGCATACCATTATTCTGAAGAAATTAGGGGTAAATTGGAAAATGGGAATCCTGTATATTTGGGCTATCTCAAGCATCGAAGGGTTCACCGGTAAACGTAAACCCGCTTGGAACTGGTCAACATAGAAAGTTAACCAGCCCTCCGATGCCTGACAGGCCAGAATACACGCCGGAGGAGGATAAGGATCGAAGGGTTCTTTGATTTTATATTGGGAACGGATTTCCTCTATCGAGTGTTGGCTAAGGATAGAGGTGATCTTGGGATGATCGGGTACTGGTGGAGGATATACCAAAATCTCAGTAGAGGAGGAGCCGGCAGCCGCCGCTGCCGGAGGATTTAACGATGATAGGGGGGAGGTTGTCGCTGCCTCCGGGCTAGTAGGAGGCTGAGATGGCAAAACCCTTACTGCGTCTATAGAGGTAAATGACGAAGAGGCAGAAGCCCCGACCGCCTCTGGGATGGATGGCGAAGAAGAGGAAAGGACTACCGCCGTCTCCAGGGAAACAGACGGCGGAGATGCGGAGGACCTTATATCTAAGGGAGATGACATTATAAGAAAATAAAAGGCAAAAAGCTGAGAGAGGTACCTGGTTTTCAAGGATTGGCGGAAAAATAAGATGGAGAGAGAGTTCGCCGAGCACTGGGGAACATAGAGAAAACCTGAGATTTTTGAAAGGTGAAAAACGAAAAGTAAGAGAGAAGGATGAGTCCAGCGGGAATAATAAGATAAAAGATAAATTTAAAAAATGGAAATCGATAAAGGCGGGATTTGATGGGATCCTGGCATTTAATGCTGGCAGACGAACAGTGCCCTAGGAGGTGAGCTGGAGCGTCAACCGTCCTATAATAGGGCTGACGTGGCGTGTACTCGAGGGGCTGGTGTGGTTGTTACTTAGGGAGATGAACCAACATCGCTAATGCCAATAATTAGGCCTGGGTGTCAGCCGAATTTCTCGAGATTCCCCCAGTATGAGAAATCATAAAGGACAGAATGACCTCATTTATTTCGAAAGAGTTTTGGGATATTACAGATCTACCCCAACTGTTTGGGGAGAGGAGTTAATAGTGCAATATACACGCCAGACCTGTTTTGGGGTAGCTCTGACTCAGAGCAGTTAGGTAAGTTGAAAGATGGCTAGAACAGCTCTGTCTCAGAAGAAGATCTAATTAACCCTCCTGAGAAAATAGAATATCAGGAAGAGGTGGTTATCGCTCGAGATTCCCCCTGGCTTAGCCACCTTGAAGAAATCGCTAACAACCCAGAGGTTAGGCCGAGCTGGAAAAAGTGCTCTGCTAGGGGAATTATGGGGCTGAAGTTAAGCCTGATACTGATGGTGGAGTGATACAGAATGAGGAAGTCCTGGAACAAGGAAGACCTGACTAGAGTCAAGTCTGATATCAATACCAAGGTGGTACAGGAGAAGGAAATAGGGGAGACCTGTTTCCCAGATTCCCAGCAAATAGACAAGTGGGACCACTTGTCAGAATTTGTTGCGTAACGGCCCGAGATTTGCGGCATGTGCTCTTGAGATCCCGGCTGGGGTCCCCATTAGGAGAAACTATAAATATCTCAGCCCCAAGGCTGAGAGAGGTATGTCATTCTTTGAGCATTCTTTCTTATTTTCTGGAAAACACCTCAAATGCTTACTGACTTAAGCATCAGAGAGGTTTCCACCGAAAAATCACCGGTGGTCCTTTCTAACCCGTGTTTGTGGTACAGATCAGGTGGGCGTTCAAGGTTCCAGGCATTCTCAACGTTGGCCACTTTCTGGGCTGAAACAATATATAAGAATAAGATCAAGTGAGAATTCTCCTCCAAGAAAGAAGTTGAGAAAATATAGTAGCTAATGGATTTTGTAATGATGTCATTTTTTATTCTATAAGTTTGACCCCTTTTAATTTTTGTCCTCTAAATATAGGCGGTTCGAAAATTGTCCTGTATCTTAAAAAATTTCTGCGTTTTATGTCCCTGACCTGTCGGAGAATTTTATATTCACCGAAAATGCACACATGTGGACATAAAATGCGAAGATTTAGAGGAAAAAATACGAAGATTTTTTAAAATACAAGACAGTTTTCAAACTGTCTATATTTAGAGGACAATAATGCGAAGATTTTTTATGATACAGGACAATTTTCGAACCGCCTATATTTAGAGGACAAAAATTAAAAGTGGTCAAACTTACAGGGCAAAAAATGCAATTTTTCCTATAAACAACCCAAATCTTATATTTTCATTTAAGTTTAATTTTTCTCATTAGGTCAGAAATTAATATTTTCTTTCTCAATTATACCCATAGCTTATATATAATTCAATCTCTTTATCTATGAAAATATATCAGATATTCTCTCTCTACAAATTACACCAATCATGCTTTCATCCCTCTATACAAATTTCTTTTTCATATTATCCTCTCTCATCATATATTTTAGATGAATGCAAATCCATTTTTTTAAAAATGAATTACATGCTAACATTTTTTAAATTGAATTACTGAAACTAAAAAAAAAAAAAAACTACTACGGATATTGAAACAAAAATAAAAAAAACACTACTACTGATAATTAACATAATAAAAATTACTTCTTGAGATTTTTATTTTAAATTTATTTTTTGTTTAAGTTTTTATTTTCTTTGGTGATTAACCATTACTCCTAATCATATCCAACCATGCTTGCAATTCCCTTTTTCTTTAAGGTTGGATAAATTAAATATATAACTATCGTGTATTATTGCTATGGTGATTAAATATTCTAGGAATTAATTTGTTAAATAAAGTATGAGAAATAATATAGTTAGTTTTAAAATTGATAGAGGTAGTGTAATAAATAATAGAATACATATGAGATTTATTTACTTGTGAATATTGATATAGCTAGCATGATAATTGATAGTGTTTGTCTGAAACTTCATATTATTTGTTGCAATCAAAATTTTGGTTACATTTCGTATGAATTTCGACAACGTAGTATGAAATTCGATTGACGTAGTATTAAATTGGACAGATGTAGTACGCAATTCTGAAATTCTAGTATGAAATTTATCTTATTCCAATAAAATATTTCTCTAATATAGTATATGGGAATTACCTAGCAGTGTTAAATAATTACAAATAAAATAATAGTAGTCTGCAATTAAAAAAATTATCCAATGCATCAATGTTAATGTTATATATATGATAATTTGTTTTTTTATTTTTAGAAAAAATAAAAAGAGAGAAATAACATGATTTGATAATATATTTAAATTAATTGTAGATATTGTCAAGAACGATGTCTAAACTTTGACATTACTTTTAATAAAATAAAATATTTAATGAACTATATAATCTTTTTATAATATGTGTTAATTTTTTCAATTCGATTATTATTCATTCGAAATGCTCTTACAGATCGTGTCAATAATAACCGGATCGTCCTGGTCGGTTTTCGTTATTGGCTTTATGTCCCGTGTGTGTTATGGATTAGCAGAATGGGCGAGGTAAAGAAATGCACTTACAGATAATAACCGGAAATTAGTATGGTATCCCAATATGGTATATATCTACACCTTGATTGATTAATTGCTCTGTGGTCGCTCAAAGATATTTCTTACAATAATAAAACAGTTGCGTTTTAAATTAAGAGTATTTAATTAATACATTAAAAAAATAGCTCTTTAATGGAAAGCAGATAGATTTACTATTAGTTCAACGAGATTTTCTGTCAATCCCTTGAAATATGACTGGTTAAATTGCAGTAACTATCAATCATTACGAATCAGGATAGATGAAATCAATTCACCGATAATTCAGTAATTGCTCAAAAGTGATCGATTAGAGTATCTTCAATGTCAGTATTATGTTTTTTTGACAAATTGAGAGAAAATAAAGAGAGAAATAAAATAATTGTATGATAAATTTTAAATTAATAATAAATATATTTAATTTTTTATTATTTTTTTAATATTTAATTTTTAAATCTCAACAGTATTGATTTTGAAATATTTTAATACTTGTAAGCCATTTTGTTCATTCTAAATTCTTTGTTGAAATTACCACCACTTGGTACAGATGATGAAGCCATTATTATTACGGACCTAACATACTGAACATGAATGAGATTTCACAGATATTATATTATATAATATTATGTCTGTAGATATATGCGCTTATATTAGAGTATTTTGCCAACCTTCTCCTTGTTATTTTTCATTGTTATTTTTTGATTTTTAATGCGCCACATCACTTAAAAACTTCTTTTAATTTTCTCTCTTATTTATCTCATTTATTAGTTACACTTTCAAATTTATTTTTATGATCCCATATATTTTTTCCTTACTTCCATTTATTTTTTTATTTCAATACTATTTCTATATATTTATTAAATCTATTTAATTATTTTATGATTTTGTATATGTATATTCTTGAATTTTTCTATTATAATATCAATTTATAATTACTTCAAAATAAATATTATGCCGACATAACTTACTATAATTAAAAATATTACAATAACAAGGTGATTAAAAACATAATACGCTAAAAGAGAAAAATAAATAAAACAAAAGAGAAAAAAGAATGACAAAAACCCATGTATCCGACCACTATATAGTCATATATAAAAAAAAAGGTTGGAGACGTGGTCGAAGAAAACCGATCCTTATCCGACTATATCTCCGATTTTTTCTTCGACCTCGTCTTCGACCTGTTATCCGACTTTTTTTCTTTCGACCACATCTCCGACTTCTTCTCCGATCACGTCTACGATTTTTTGGAATATATAAATGTAAGGTGGCATTTTGGTAACCAGATGACAAATAGTCGCATTTTTCTAAATTTCCCTTTTAATTATAATGTTTCATATTTTATTATTAGTTCAAAATAAGCATCAGAGCAATATATATTATTAAAATAAAAAAATTTAAAATACCAAGATAATTAAAAATAAGACACTATAAAATATAAGACACTAATGGCGACCCAAGGAGACGCCGGAATAGGTAACGGGCGATAGAGACCCGCATTTGTCGAAGTGCCCTTCGAGACTTAACAAACAGCTCAACGAGAAACACAATGGGTCACATCACGGTGAATAGTAGGCCAAAAGTAAGAACGCTGAACAAGCTAAATAGAACGGTCACGACCCACATGGCCTGCACATGGACCTTCGTGATAAGCCAGAGGCGGAGGCTCGTGTCGGGGATGAAAAGGCGAGTACCCTTAAATAGGAAGCCATCAACCAACACAAAAACAGAAGGATCATCGGCCTGTAGGCGATCCAAAATCAAGCTAAATAAGCGATCATCCGCGTAAGACTCTACCAACAACTCAAGGCCGAGGACCGAGATACGATAATCGGAGAGCACCAATGCATGTCGACTCAACGCATCAGCAACCCTGTTCGATGATCCCGAATGATGTTTCAACACGAGCGTAAATTGTTGGAGAAAGGCAACCCAAGAAGCATGCCGAGTAGACAGATTATCTAGCGTGACCAAATGATGAAGAGCCTCGTGATCCGAGTAAAGAACAAATTCCCGGTGAAAGAGATAATGTCGCCAATGTTGAACATCATGAACACCCGCATAGAACTCCACATCGTAAGTATTGTTGCGACCACGAGGACCAGATAACTTCTCACTGAAAAAGGCCACAGGGAGGCCCCCTTAACTCAAAACTGCTCCAATGCCGGCCTTCGAGGCATCACAAGATAACTCGAAGGGCTGTCCAAAACAAGGTAATAACAACACCGGCGCCCAAATAAGGTGCTCTTTAATTTGTAAAAAGTCAACTTCCGCAGCAGGAGTTCAAACGAACGGCTTGGAGCCAATACAGTCAGTGACAGAAGCCATGATGGCACTGAAATGCGCAATGAAATGGCGGTAAAAAGAAGCGAGGCCATGAAATTTACGGGCCTCAGTCACAGAGGTGGGAGAAGACCAATCCCGGATAGCGACAATTTTTGCGTCATCCACACGAATCCCTGCCGAGGAAATAACACAGCCCAAATATAGGACAAAATCAACATTGAAAAGACACTTACGGGGAGAAGCATAGAACTTTTCGGAACATAAGATAGTAAGAATAACACGTAAATGCCCCACATGCTCATCAAAGGAATGGCTGTATATGAGGATGTCATCAAAATACACAACCACACAGGAACAAATCAAAGACGAAGGGATTAGTTTATAATGTGCATAAATGTACTCGGCGCATTAGAGAGACCAAATGGCATGACCAACCACTCAAATAAGCCCTCCCGAGTTTTAAAGGCCATCTTCCACTCATCACCAGGACGGATACGAATTTGGTGATAGCCACTATGAAAGTCCATCTTACTAAAAATCACAGCACCACTGAGGTGATCCAATAAATTATCTAAACGAGGAATAAGAAAATGGTACCTGGCAGTAATTTTGTTGATAACCCGACTATCAACACACATCCGCTAAGAGGCATCTTTTTTGGGAATAAGGAGAGTCGGCACTGCACACGGACTCAAGCTTTGTCGAACAGAACCCCTCTGAACTAATTCCTCCACCTGGCGCCAAAGTTCCTCATGCTCAAAAGGACTCATGCGGTAATGAGGGCGGTTAGAGAGAGAAGCTCCCAGAACCAAATCAATGTGATTCTAAATATCACGTAATGGTGGCAAACCCGGGGTAACTCATCAGGAAAAACATCAGCGAAATCATTAAGGATGATAGGGCCATATTGGTCAGGCCTGGATTGAGGTAGACCTGAAATCGGTAGCAGATAGGAGGGGACGAATTGGCGTGAAGGAAGAGTGGTCGAAGCTCTTTCGGAGAAAATGGACTCCGGGCCAGACCTGCTTGAGGTTTGGACTAAAAAGACAAGTAGGAACCACTTGTCAGAATCTGCTAACTGATGGCCCTTAATTCAGGGACCATGTTCCCGAGATCCCGGAAGAGGGGGTCCCCCACCAGGAAGAAACCATATATGTGCCTGATAGACATGGAATAAGAGAAGAAACGACACCGATAATAATCAGAACCAGAGTGGGTCTAAACAGACCTGGCCACTAGCTTACCCGAGAGGGAACAAGTGGGACCACTTGTTCCGAATATGTTTCATAAAATGGCTCATGGTTTACGGCGCGTGTTCCCGAGATCCCGGCTGGGGTCCCCACCGGGGGAAGATATAAATACCCCAACTTGGGGGCAGTAAGAGGTATTTTCACACACGCTTTACTTCTTATCTTTCTGGAAATACACCTCAAACGCTTACTGACTTAAGCATCGGAGAGGTTTCCACCGGAAAACCACCGGTGGCCCTTCCTGACTCGTTTCTGTGGTGCAGATCAGACGGGTGTTCCATATTTCAGGCGTTTTCCTGGACGTCCTATCTCAGGTCGAAACAAAGGAGTAGACGAATAATAGGATGAATGACCGAAACCACCTCAGAATGCTCAAAACCCAATAGCAAAACCACAAACGGCACAGAGGTAACCTCATACAATAAATTTGACCGAGACAGCAATAGTAACGGATTAGACTGGGTGGGGGTGAAGGAACCACAGAAAGCAAGATAATTTTTGAGCCCTCAAACATAAAACTGTACGTATTATGACGTCCATCATGGACTACAGACCTATCAAAATGCCAAGGAAAACCCAAAAGTAAATGACACACATCCATAGGTACAACATCACAACATAATGTATCCTTATATTTTGACTCAACAGAAAATGAAACATGCACAAGACTAGCAACCGTCACAGAATTACTACGCTGAATCCAAGCCAAAGTGTAAGGGGAAGGGTGTCGTTCCGTAGACGGATTCAATTTACTAACAACATCAGTAGAAATAACATTTTCACAAGAACCCGAATCGATAATAAAATGGCAAACCTTACCCCCAATCGTGCATGTAGACTCAAAATATTATTATGTTATTCTTGGGACTGAACTGAGGCCTTCAGAGTTAAGTAAGAATGACTAATGACTAATAACGGGCCCACATTTCCCTGAACATGGAATTCGAGCACCTCGTCAGATGGGTCCTCATCGAAAATAGGTGGAGAGTCAAAATAGGATGTTTCCCAATCATCAATTAACAAGGCACATTTTTGTGCACAGAGAGAAGTGGTACGATGATAAACCAGTTTGCCGCAGCTAAAACATCATACACTAGATGACCTAGAGTCAGGCACACGCACACTGGGTGATGTAGTGTCGTGCGACGCATCATTGGACGGTGAAAAATGGCAAGCTGCCGAACCAGGCGCCGGTTGCACTGATGGTGGGCGTGTGTTGGAGAACCCCTGACCCATCGTACGCTGGGAAGCCTTTTGCTCGAGAAGGAGGGCGCGCTGGTGTGCCTCGGACATAGTGAACGTCCCGAAGAGGATGAGGGTGTCCTAGATCGAAGGCTTCAAGCCGGCGATATAGTGCACAACCAACTGGCTGGGCGAGTCACCAATATCGATCCATGATAGGTACTGATAAAATTCCTCGGTATAGGCATCCTCAGAACAAGACCCTTGTTTTAATTTATGGAGCTTCTGAAATAATGTGCCCTCAAAACTGAACGGGAGGAATTCACTGCTTAAATGTTTTCAAAACTTACTCCACGATGAGATCAGAGGTTTGTGTAAATGGCTGCGGGCCTGCTTCAGCTGCTGCCACCACGCCGCGGCGCGCCCATGAAATTGGGTCGCAACTAGGTTCACACGTTTATTCTCCGGGGTGGATTGAAAATCCAAGAGATCTTCAATGATATTAAACCAATCGAGAAAATCACAAGGATCGAGGCCACCTGCAAATTCTTGGATATCGAGCTTAAATCCGGACTCCCACCGGCAGTCGTCATTACGGCCTGCCCACGTCAGATCATGGCCCAAAGCGGCGAACGGGTTTTCATCGATAGTTTCCTCCTCATCTAAGTCCGACTCGCTGTGTACGTGCTGGTTCCGTGGGGCGTGCGACCGTCATTATCAAGCATAGTCACGAGCAGGTGGTGGGCTGTGGCCCTGTTGCGGCAACGAGCTAGTGACTAAAATTTGTATATTTTCCTTACCGACAGCCAAAGCGGCGACCTAGCAGCTCAATTCCACGATGTCGACATCGCAACAAGCCTTGGGCTGAGCGGAAGCGTTGAGATGTGGCTATCGGCGTGGAGGCATCGTGCCCGGTCTACTGATACCAGCTGACGTAGTGTAAGCGTGAACACGAAAGATAAGAGCCGTAAATTGGCATCTCTCAAAGTTTCATTCAATCTCAAAATTCAATAATCTTAAAACTAATGTCAAGACTTAAATAAATAGTGCATAAGGCCCATGTAAGGGTCCAGTCAAAATAATCCGAACAGCAACGTCCAACCGGATTGGTGCATGTGTCTGGTCGGACAAAACAAACTGGACTACCATCTGACCAGACTGGGAGGACATCCGACCAATTGACACTGCTGGGTTTTATTAAACGCAAGAAAAGTTAGAAATAAATAAATCATATCTTCGGCTTAAAGATATGATCATGGGCCTCCAAGTACTTCAACGACTCGTTGTCCACACCATAGACCCATATGCACCTTATTAGGTGCATCATGCAAAACATTATTATCATTTAATTATATGTGATGATATATGTTAGTTATACATGATTATATATATAAGTTATATATGATGATATATGACAAAATTTAAGAGTTGAAGGTTTACTTTTCTATTTAAAGATTTAACTTTGAGTTAGTCTCCTGTATGACGGCCACATGTATTCTTTACCATGTGACGAAACTCAAACCCATCTCAAATTCGGATTTAACCCATCAAATCGGATCTCATATAGATTTAAAAGAATCATGTAACAAATTTCATTCCATTATTTTTCTTTTTCTCTCTCCTCGACCTCACCACCCAAATTCCAAATCTCAACCATTCTCTCTGAACCTCTACTGCACCTCCCCACTTTCGGTGCACATCAGGTGCGATTAAACACAACCCCTCCATTGTTGATTCAATGACACGCCTTCGCCATTGGTTTAACATCGCGCCCCCACCTCTCATCTATTTTCGATTAACGCCATGTCTCCACCGTCGAGTTAACACCGCACCTCTGCCATCCACACCGCTGTGAAAATTAGGTTCGTTCGTATTTCACTTCAGACTGATTCATTAATGGAGAAAGTGATTCAACCCAATTCAATGGCGGAAGGTAAATATATATTATTTCTGTACTAAAATAGTGATGATTTTACTGTTAGAAGTCAAGATTTACGAGCAGATTTGAAATGATTTTCTATACGAATTTTTCGATGAAGTAAAAAATCGGATATATTGGTTGTTATTTTTAGTGATAAAGATGATAAAACTGTCACTTAATTCCTTATTCTGCTTGGCCTTTTACTTTTTAATTCGTAATATGACACTTTATCTTCAGACTATCACTTTCTTTAATAATAATGGTACTTTTCCTTAAAATATTGTCACTTTTATTTTATAATTGTTGGTCTTTACTCTTTTTTTACTAGTTGATTCATTGTGTGAAACTTTATAGTTAATACTATCACTTTCACTAATAAAACTGGTACCTTCCCTTAAAAAATCACTTTTGCTTTGGTGGTTCTTCTAATGCTTGGTTTTACTGAGTTAATTCGTAAAGTGACACTTTCACGTAAGGATTTACTTTTGGATGTGGATGGATTTTGTTGTAAATGGGAAACCTTGGAAAGGAGCAGGTTCTTCTGATGTATATTTGAGCCAAATAGGAAACTTAAGTTCCCACTAAAATTGTTTGTTCTGATAGATGGAACATTCTTTACCTTTTGTGCTCTTTATATTTGCAAAGAAAGTGTGGGATCAAGAAGTCTAGTTTTTGGCTCGTAGTTTGTTGTATATTGGTAAAATATCTTTTTTTCTTTTGATTTCTTATCTTATCATTAAATGAAATTATGAGATTTAATCACAGTATAATATGAAGAAAAATTTTAATTTTTGATCTGAGAATAAGATATGGTTCGATTGACTCGTGTTCATGATAGATATTGACTCGGGAAATTATAAACCATATACACTCACAAGCAATGGGTATGTTATATAGAGACTTATTTTCATGTCGTTGTTATGTAATGTCTTTGAAACTCACTTCATCGGATTATTTTTTGTTGTTCATATTCTGGGTATTCATTGTAAAATTTGAAGGTCTATGGTTTTGAAAATAATTCTCAGATTTACGATGTTGTTATCAATGTTAAACAACACTGGTTAACAATATCGACCAGAGTAAAATAAAAATATGCAGCGAAAAATAAATTTAAGAACACGAGATAAAAAATTCAGTTCACAAGTAAAAGTACTTGTGAACTTGGGTGTACAAACCCGTAAACTATATTACTTTCTTGTTCTTCGATCAATACAGAAATAATAAGTAATATATGAAAACTAAAGTATCAAAACACATGATACTAAATACTTGTCTCCTAGGTTGAACAAGCTCTTCTCCGTTGGTCATGCAACTTCGAATAGCTTGTCGATCTCGATCAATGGCTCCAAGTAACCTTCGTGTTCTTCTTCTTGCTCGTGCGTCACGTCTTGCGTCGTTCTCTTTCTTGCAAAAATTCCTTGCGTAAAAGATAGTTAGAAGCTTTAGGATTGTCATGTCTTAAATAGACAATCCTAGAATCCTAAACTTGGTAAACAAGACAAAACAAATCCTAAACACAATCTAGGAAACTAATAAAGTCTTAAACATAAATTAGGAAACATAATATACTCCTAAATATAGTTTCCTAACTTATTTTGTGCCCAAGAAAGATAAATAACAAAATAGGAATTATTGCCAAGAATAAATTCCTCAACAATCTCCCCCTTTTGCCTTTCTGGACAAAACACTACGACGCAACCACAAATGAAAATAAAAATTCTAACTCCCCCTAAGTTAGAAAACTCCCCCTAAACAAACACCCAATGTTGTTAAAATTCAAACCAACATTACATACCAACATTGTTCAAAAACTTAACTAAACAAACCAAAAAGGAACTTATTGACTTCGAACCCTCTTCGAGCGTCGAGGGGATGTCGAAGTTCCTTCACCCCTATCTCTGCGCTTCCTCTTCTGCATCTTCATCATTTTCCTCAAAGCCTTATTGCGTGAGCGAATTCTCTTCCTTCACCTTTCCTGAGCAAGACTAGCGAAGGCTTCGGCAGCAACAGCATCTTCTCCATCAACATTATCTCCAGTAGCATCATCAGCAGCAATATCTTCAGCAACATCTTCAGCAGCTTCATCTTCTCCCCCTTTTTGACCAGAAAGCGAAAGGGCCTTCAAGAGAGAGCTACGAAGAGCCTTCAGCTGAGTCATTGTTTTGCATGTAATTGATGTGTTTTTCTCATATTTTTAATTAGAGTTCTATGTTGAGTTTAGTAGTTTTGAGTCATGTTTATTTAGGTTTTTCGCTTGTTTTCTTGTTTTTGTTGTTTTTCGTGTTTCTAGTTAATTTCATATTTAATTGGGTTTAATGTTTCAATTGATTTGAGGATTGGTGAAATTCTTGGGTTTTTATGTTCAAAATCCTATTTGTATAGGTAAACGCATTAAGGGCCAAAGTTCAAGCCAAGCCGTGCCAAGGCGTGCCAGAATCGGTGCCAAAGAGAGGCTCCAAAACGCCAAACTCTCTGGAATACTAGCCAAGGCTCGCCAGGGCACGCCAAACTGTCCACAATGGGTGGCGCTGCCCACACTGAGTTACCCAGTGTCCGAGCAGTG
>BMAC01000580.1:254361-343342 GCA_014905375.1 Phtheirospermum japonicum
TTCAGGGTTGTCTTTGACCCACTTAGCCTGCTCATCCAAGCCATAGTTGTAATATACTACGGCTTCAGGAAAGAGCAAGGAAAAAAGGGCTTTCGATCCCAAGAAGGCCTTCTTGGTCTCCTCCCTGGCCACTTGAACCAGACTCAACCGCTCTTCGGAATTGAGAAACTCTGCTTTCCATTCAACCTTAGCCTTAGCCAGATCTTCGTCGGCTAGGCTCCTCGCCTCAGCAATGCCCTCATTCTTGGCCTCCTCTCGAGCCGTCTCTATCATCTTCTCCTGGGCTTTCTTCAACCCGGCCACCTCCTCCTGCAGCTTCTTCACCTCTTTCACCTTGTCCTTGGATAGGGCCCGCAAACGTAGCATTTTCTCCTTGAGGTCGGCGTTCTCCTTAGCCAAATCGGCTTGGCCCAGAGATCGAGTCGCCCTAATGGCTAAAAGGGCCTTTTTCGCCTCAGCCTAAGAAAAGATTTGAAAGGTGTCAAAATTTTGAAAGGATGCAAAATAAAAAAGGGAAGGAAGAAGGAGAAAAGAAAATAAAGGGTAGCATACCCGAGCCTCGTCCTGGCACCAGGATTCCAATAGCTCCCGATCACTCAGCTGCTCCAAAACTCGTAGGTCTTCGGGGGAACATTGGCCACTCACGTGGCGAACCGCTACGTCTCCAGAATAGTTTAAAACTGAGGTCCGTCGAGGAGGACCAGAGCTGCGCACAGTGGGGGCCGCCGGAGCTGCGGCCGGAGCGGGAGCAGGGTTGCCTGAAATAACTATGCCTCGGCCACGGCTGGACCGAGGCCTTTTAGTAAGAGGCATTTCCTCTTCCTCCGAGTCCGAGATGACCTGTCTAACTGACCGCGGGCGTACTGGTAGGGCGGCTGCAGGGGAAATCTGAGCCTGGGGTGCGCTAGCCCCACTTATCTCCCGGGTTGGCGTGATCGAATCAGCTGCGACGCCTTCTCTGTCGGTAGCCTCGAACAACAAACGCATCATCCTTTCTGAAATAGGAAGACAAAGGTTAGATGCATGGAATGGCAAAATATGATGCAGCGATGTCAAAATAAGGAGGCCTCTTTTACCAATCCCGGAGGGCAAACGACCTATCTCGCAGGTCTCATTAAAGGTTTGTAAGACTGAGGGAGTGAGGAATTCTGTCACATTAATCGGATTGGCATTCAGGGTTGCCACTATTCTCTGAATACGGGGAGGCCTAGTCGCCGCAGTCGAAGGCGGATAAGAGGGTAAGCTATCAATAGGGTTAGGGTCAAAACCCCAGTCCCCCTCGCAATGAACAAAAAAGGATTTTTTGCGCCAGGACTTATGGGAAGTTGGAAGTTTGTGGATGAAATGGACTCCGGGCCGAGCAGTAAGGTAAAAATAGTCGGGGGGAAGGCTCTTCGCTAAGAAGAGCTGATAAAAAACCAGGGCTGTAGGGTCCTGGCCGGCGTAGCGCATGGCCAGATTGTAACATGCCATGATGCGGAAAGAATTAGGGGAAAATTGAAAGATGGGGATTTTGTACATCTGAGCAATTTCCAACATCATGGGATGAACAGGCAAACGCAGGCCTGCATGGAATTGGTCGGCATAGAAGGCTACCCGACCTGCCGGGGCCTGGCAGGCCAAGGTGCCGGCTCGAGGGGCGTAGGGATCATAAGGGTCCTTAATGCCGTACTTATACTTAAGCTCATCTACGGAGCTTTGGCTAAGAATGGAGTTGATCTTAGGATAATCAGGGAGCGGTGGAGGACACACCACACCCCCCGACGAAGAGGTGGCCATAGGCGCCAGAGCGTTGGATGGAGGGGAGAGAGCCGCCGCCACCTCCGGAGGATCCGGTGAGGAAGAGCGTGAGGCCGCAGCCTCCTATAGAATAGCGGAAGCTTCCGCCGCCTCTGAAATTCGAGCGGCGGAGGAGAAGGAGTTACTGCCACTTCGGGGAGGGCGAGTGAGAGAGAAGGAGTAACCCTAATTTCTGGAGAAGATGACATTATGAAAATAAAAAGTAAAGAGTGAAGAAGGGTACCTGACTCAAGAGGATCGTCGGAATAATTGAGAAATAGTAGGGAGGAGTTCACCGGATTATTGGAAGAGACGGAGTCCAAAAGCTGGGGGAAAAGGGGAGAAGGAAAAACAGGAAGTGAGAAAGTGGAGAAGTGAAAATGAAGCCGGCGGGAATAAAAAGCAAAGCGAATGATTTCAAAATGAGGAAATCGAGAAAAGAGGGATTTGATGGGATTTGAGCATTTAATGCGGGCAGGCGAATAGGGCCCCAAAAGATAAGTTGAAGCGTTTGGGACCCTAACTAGGGCTGACTAGGCATGCGCGTGGGGGAACGTGGCGGTACAATAGCCTGATGGGTGAACGTGAGACACCACTAAACGCCAATAATTAGTTCTGGCCACTTTGGCGTATCTCTGGGGATTCGGGCCAGTACGAGAAGCACTAAAAGATGTGGGGCCCCACTTGCTAGCTCTACCTCAACCCTTTTTGGGGGGAGGAGTTGATAGGGACATATTGGTCAGGCCTGGATTGAGGTAGACCTGAAATCGGTAGCAGATAGGAGGGGACGAATTTGCGTGAAGGAAGAGTGGTCAAAGCTCTTTCGGAGAAAATGGACTCCGGGCCAGACCTGCTTGAGGTTTGGACTAAAAAGACAAGTAGGGACCACTTGTCAGAATCTGCTAACTGAATGGCCCTTAATTCAGGGACCATGTTCCCGAGATCCCGGAAGAGGGGGTCCCCCACCAGGAAGAACCCATATATGTGCCTGACAGACCTGGAATAAGAGAAGAAACGACACCGATAACAATCAGAACCAGAGTGGGTCTAAACAGACCTGGCCACCAGCTTACCCGAGAGGGAACAAGTGGGACCACTTGTTCCGAATATGTTTCATAAAACGGCCCATGGTTTGCGGCGCGTGTTCCCGAGATCCCGGCTGGGGTCCCCACCGGGGGAAGATATAAATACCCCAACTTGGGGGCAGTAAGAGGTATGTTCACACATGCTTTAATTCTTATCTTTCTGTAAATACACCTCAAACGCTTACTGACTTAAGCATCGGAGAGGTTTCCACCAGAAACCACCGGTGGCCCTTCCTGACTCGTTTCTGTGGTGCAGATCAGGCGGGTGTTCCAGATTTCAGGCATTTTCCTGGACGTCCTATCTCAGGTCGAAACAAAGGAGTAGACGAATAATAGGATGAATGACCGAAACCACCTCAGAATGCTCAAAACCCAATAGCAAAACCACAAACGGCACAGAGGTAACCTCATACAATAAATTTGACCGAGACAGCAATAGTAACGGATTAGACTGGGTGGGGGTGAAGGAACCACAGAAAGCAAGATAATTTTTGAGCCCTCAAACATAAAACTGTACGTATTATGACGTCCATCATGGACTACAGACCTATCAAAATGCCAAGGAAAACCCAAAAGTAAATGACACACATCCATAGGTACAACATCACAACATAATGTATCCTTATATTTTGACTCAACAGAAAATGAAACATGCACAAGACTAGCAACCGTCACAGAATTACTACGCTGAATCCAAGCCAAAGTGTAAGGGGAAGGGTGTCGTTCCGTAGACGGATTCAATTTACTAACAACATCAGTAGAAATAACATTTTCACAAGAACCCGAATCGATAATAAAATGGCAAACCTTACCCCCAATCGTGCATGTAGACTCAAAATATTATTATGTTATTCTTGGGACTGAACTGAGGCCTTCAGAGTTAAGTAAGAATGACTAATGACTAATAACGGGCCCACATTTCCCTGAACATGGAATTCGAGCACCTCGTCAGATGGGTCCTCATCGAAAATAGGTGGAGAGTCAAAATAGGATGTTTCCCAATCATCAATTAACAAGGCACATTTTTGTGCACAGAGAGAAGTGGTACGATGATAAACCAGTTTGCCGCAGCTAAAACATCATACACTAGATGACCTAGAGTCAGGCACACGCACACTGGGTGATGTAGTGTCGTGCGACGCATCATTGGACGGTGAAAAATGGCAAGCTGCCGAACCAGGCGCCGGTTGCACTGATGGTGGGCGTGTGTTGGAGAACCCCTGACCCATCGTACGCTGGGAAGCCTTTTGCTCGAGAAGGAGGGCGCGCTGGTGTGCCTCGGACATAGTGAACGTCCCGAAGAGGATGAGGGTGTCCTAGATCGAAGGCTTCAAGCCGGCGATATAGTGCACAACCAACTGGCTGGGCGAGTCACCAATATCGATCCATGATAGGTACTGATAAAATTCCTCGGTATAGGCATCCTCAGAACAAGACCCTTGTTTTAATTTATGGAGCTTCTGAAATAATGTGCCCTCAAAACTGAACGGGAGGAATTCACTGCTTAAATGTTTTCAAAACTTACTCCACGATGAGATCAGAGGTTTGTGTAAATGGCTGCGGGCCTGCTTCAGCTGCTGCCACCACGCCGCGGCGCGCCCATGAAATTGGGTCGCAACTAGGTTCACACGTTTATTCTCCGGGGTGGATTGAAAATCCAAGAGATCTTCAATGATATTAAACCAATCGAGAAAATCACAAGGATCGAGGCCACCTGCAAATTCTTGGATATCGAGCTTAAATCCGGACTCCCACCGGCAGTCGTCATTACGGCCTGCCCACGTCAGATCATGGCCCAAAGCGGCGAACGGGTTTTCATCGATAGTTTCCTCCTCATCTAAGTCCGACTCGCTGTGTACGTGCTGGTTCCGTGGGGCGTGCGACCGTCATTATCAAGCATAGTCACGAGCAGGTGGTGGGCTGTGGCCCTGTTGCGGCAACGAGCTAGTGACTAAAATTTGTATATTTTCCTTACCGACAGCCAAAGCGGCGACCTAGCAGCTCAATTCCACGATGTCGACATCGCAACAAGCCTTGGGCTGAGCGGAAGCGTTGAGATGTGGCTATCGGCGTGGAGGCATCGTGCCCGGTCTACTGATACCAGCTGACGTAGTGTAAGCGTGAACACGAAAGATAAGAGCCGTAAATTGGCATCTCTCAAAGTTTCATTCAATCTCAAAATTCAATAATCTTAAAACTAATGTCAAGACTTAAATAAATAGTGCATAAGGCCCATGTAAGGGTCCAGTCAAAATAATCCGAACAGCAACGTCCAACCGGATTGGTGCATGT
Source organism: Phtheirospermum japonicum (assembly GCA_014905375.1). Taxonomy (NCBI): domain Eukaryota; kingdom Viridiplantae; phylum Streptophyta; class Magnoliopsida; order Lamiales; family Orobanchaceae; genus Phtheirospermum; species Phtheirospermum japonicum. The sequence continues at coordinate 259,518 of BMAC01000580.1, forward strand.
GTCTGGTCGGACAAAACAAACTGGACTACCATCTGACCAGACTGGGAGGACATCCGACCAATTGACACTGCTGGGTTTTATTAAACGCAAGAAAAGTTAGAAATAAATAAATCATATCTTCGGCTTAAAGATATGATCATGGGCCTCCAAGTACTTCAACGACTCGTTGTCCACACCATAGACCCATATGCACCTTATTAGGTGCATCATGCAAAACATTATTATCATTTAATTATATGTGATGATATATGTTAGTTATACATGATTATATATATAAGTTATATATGATGATATATGACAAAATTTAAGAGTTGAAGGTTTACTTTTCTATTTAAAGATTTAACTTTGAGTTAGTCTCCTGTATGACGGCCACATGTATTCTTTACCATGTGACGAAACTCAAACCCATCTCAAATTCGGATTTAACCCATCAAATCGGATCTCATATAGATTTAAAAGAATCATGTAACAAATTTCATTCCATTATTTTTCTTTTTCTCTCTCCTCGACCTCACCACCCAAATTCCAAATCTCAACCATTCTCTCTGAACCTCTACTGCACCTCCCCACTTTCGGTGCACATCAGGTGCGATTAAACACAACCCCTCCATTGTTGATTCAATGACACGCCTTCGCCATTGGTTTAACATCGCGCCCCCACCTCTCATCTATTTTCGATTAACGCCATGTCTCCACCGTCGAGTTAACACCGCACCTCTGCCATCCACACCGCTGTGAAAATTAGGTTCGTTCGTATTTCACTTCAGACTGATTCATTAATGGAGAAAGTGATTCAACCCAATTCAATGGCGGAAGGTAAATATATATTATTTCTGTACTAAAATAGTGATGATTTTACTGTTAGAAGTCAAGATTTACGAGCAGATTTGAAATGATTTTCTATACGAATTTTTCGATGAAGTAAAAAATCGGATATATTGGTTGTTATTTTTAGTGATAAAGATGATAAAACTGTCACTTAATTCCTTATTCTGCTTGGCCTTTTACTTTTTAATTCGTAATATGACACTTTATCTTCAGACTATCACTTTCTTTAATAATAATGGTACTTTTCCTTAAAATATTGTCACTTTTATTTTATAATTGTTGGTCTTTACTCTTTTTTTACTAGTTGATTCATTGTGTGAAACTTTATAGTTAATACTATCACTTTCACTAATAAAACTGGTACCTTCCCTTAAAAAATCACTTTTGCTTTGGTGGTTCTTCTAATGCTTGGTTTTACTGAGTTAATTCGTAAAGTGACACTTTCACGTAAGGATTTACTTTTGGATGTGGATGGATTTTGTTGTAAATGGGAAACCTTGGAAAGGAGCAGGTTCTTCTGATGTATATTTGAGCCAAATAGGAAACTTAAGTTCCCACTAAAATTGTTTGTTCTGATAGATGGAACATTCTTTACCTTTTGTGCTCTTTATATTTGCAAAGAAAGTGTGGGATCAAGAAGTCTAGTTTTTGGCTCGTAGTTTGTTGTATATTGGTAAAATATCTTTTTTTCTTTTGATTTCTTATCTTATCATTAAATGAAATTATGAGATTTAATCACAGTATAATATGAAGAAAAATTTTAATTTTTGATCTGAGAATAAGATATGGTTCGATTGACTCGTGTTCATGATAGATATTGACTCGGGAAATTATAAACCATATACACTCACAAGCAATGGGTATGTTATATAGAGACTTATTTTCATGTCGTTGTTATGTAATGTCTTTGAAACTCACTTCATCGGATTATTTTTTGTTGTTCATATTCTGGGTATTCATTGTAAAATTTGAAGGTCTATGGTTTTGAAAATAATTCTCAGATTTACGATGTTGTTATCAATGTTAAACAACACTGGTTAACAATATCGACCAGAGTAAAATAAAAATATGCAGCGAAAAATAAATTTAAGAACACGAGATAAAAAATTCAGTTCACAAGTAAAAGTACTTGTGAACTTGGGTGTACAAACCCGTAAACTATATTACTTTCTTGTTCTTCGATCAATACAGAAATAATAAGTAATATATGAAAACTAAAGTATCAAAACACATGATACTAAATACTTGTCTCCTAGGTTGAACAAGCTCTTCTCCGTTGGTCATGCAACTTCGAATAGCTTGTCGATCTCGATCAATGGCTCCAAGTAACCTTCGTGTTCTTCTTCTTGCTCGTGCGTCACGTCTTGCGTCGTTCTCTTTCTTGCAAAAATTCCTTGCGTAAAAGATAGTTAGAAGCTTTAGGATTGTCATGTCTTAAATAGACAATCCTAGAATCCTAAACTTGGTAAACAAGACAAAACAAATCCTAAACACAATCTAGGAAACTAATAAAGTCTTAAACATAAATTAGGAAACATAATATACTCCTAAATATAGTTTCCTAACTTATTTTGTGCCCAAGAAAGATAAATAACAAAATAGGAATTATTGCCAAGAATAAATTCCTCAACAATCTCCCCCTTTTGCCTTTCTGGACAAAACACTACGACGCAACCACAAATGAAAATAAAAATTCTAACTCCCCCTAAGTTAGAAAACTCCCCCTAAACAAACACCCAATGTTGTTAAAATTCAAACCAACATTACATACCAACATTGTTCAAAAACTTAACTAAACAAACCAAAAAGGAACTTATTGACTTCGAACCCTCTTCGAGCGTCGAGGGGATGTCGAAGTTCCTTCACCCCTATCTCTGCGCTTCCTCTTCTGCATCTTCATCATTTTCCTCAAAGCCTTATTGCGTGAGCGAATTCTCTTCCTTCACCTTTCCTGAGCAAGACTAGCGAAGGCTTCGGCAGCAACAGCATCTTCTCCATCAACATTATCTCCAGTAGCATCATCAGCAGCAATATCTTCAGCAACATCTTCAGCAGCTTCATCTTCTCCCCCTTTTTGACCAGAAAGCGAAAGGGCCTTCAAGAGAGAGCTACGAAGAGCCTTCAGCTGAGTCATTGTTTTGCATGTAATTGATGTGTTTTTCTCATATTTTTAATTAGAGTTCTATGTTGAGTTTAGTAGTTTTGAGTCATGTTTATTTAGGTTTTTCGCTTGTTTTCTTGTTTTTGTTGTTTTTCGTGTTTCTAGTTAATTTCATATTTAATTGGGTTTAATGTTTCAATTGATTTGAGGATTGGTGAAATTCTTGGGTTTTTATGTTCAAAATCCTATTTGTATAGGTAAACGCATTAAGGGCCAAAGTTCAAGCCAAGCCGTGCCAAGGCGTGCCAGAATCGGTGCCAAAGAGAGGCTCCAAAACGCCAAACTCTCTGGAATACTAGCCAAGGCTCGCCAGGGCACGCCAAACTGTCCACAATGGGTGGCGCTGCCCACACTGAGTTACCCAGTGTCCGAGCAGTGCCCGCAAGCCTGCCGACAGCGCCTGCCGAGACGCCCGCACACCGCGCGCAGCACCTGCCCACACAGCGCCCGACTCTTGCAAAACAACTCGCCAGCCCTCGCCAGCACTCGCCATGCGTCGCCCGCGCTCGCCAGCACTCGCCATGCCTCACCAGTCCGCGCGCCAACATGCCCACTCCCACAAGCGCCCGCCCAGACCTGTCGGCCACCTGCGCCCAGGCTCGGCCATGGCCGAGCCACATCGAGCCATGGTCGAGCCATCTCGAGCCATATCGAGCCAAAATGTGCCAAAAAGCTAGCCAAGGGTCTAGGAAGGTGCCTTCGGGTCAGACTTGGTCAAAATATGGATTTTCAAGCCTTAAAGGCTATTTTGGCCCATTTAAACTCAATTAAATGTAATATAAAAATGAGACTTCTTTCATTTTTGCATAGACACCTCTCATTTTCTCCCAACCCAAGCATGGGTTTGGGGATTAAAAATCCTCTCTCTAGTTTTTAAGATCTATTTTCTCTCTCTTAGGTTTTAGATTCAATTTCAAGTTTTGATGTAATTTCTTTTCTAGATTTAGATTTACTTTCATGCTTGGCCTTGGGTTTGTAAGCCTAAGAAGAATCCAAATACTCCTTTGGATTGTTACTTTTGATGCAATTTAATTCAAGCTTGCTACTCTATCCTTTAATTTAAGTAAGTTTCCTTTCAATTTCATGTTTTATGTTTTATTTCTATGCTTGTTCTTCATTTCCATACTTTGTTCTTCATTTTATGCTTTTTGCCTTAGCACCTTGAATTCATGATGAAACGTATGAAAGGGCCTTCAAGAGAGAGCTACGAAGAGCCTTCAGCTGAGTCATCTGCAAATCAATGGAAGCCACATGTGCACGAAGAACCTGTGCAGAAATGCAGATGCTGACCTCTCAAAACAAACCAATCATCTTCACCCGTGAGCACATCATCAGGACGAAGCGTCAAACCCTGGTTCTTTAGCAAGATGAAAATGAAAGAAGGAAAACACAACGAGGCCGCAGACTTCGAGGTGGCAAACTTAGCAATGGTGTCAAAAACATGCTGGCCAAAACTAAACTGAATTCCCCACCCAATCCTAAACAAGAATTGGTCCTGAGGTCGAGTAACACACGTCGTGTTCTTGGAGGGGACCCAGTTACAAATGGGCACCTTGTGAAAGATAGAGTAGAGAGAGGAGAGCCTAGTGCTCGGCAACTGCTCAAACCAAGAATGCACCATACCACCCGACAAGAAAGAAATAACTTCATCCAAATTATCCACAGTAGAATCACGCCGAAATGGCGCAGTGCCAAAAAATGAAAAATTAAATCAGGGGTGAAACTAAACACTCGACCATGCACAAACACTTTGCCATAGTTCACAGAGTTTGAATCGACAATAGACGGCAACTAATTTGCATAAAACTCAACCACAATATACCGGACAAATGGTATGGCAGTGGAGACTGTGGAATACATACCTTTGTGCTGGAAGTAAGCAATCAAATTATTCCTCTCAAACAACTCAACAGGGAAACGACGCTTTGCAATCATGTGTCGGGTCCGGTACTCATCAAACAACTCGGCAGCTTCAGTAGTCAGAAACTTCTCCGTAAAAGGTTCCATATCCTCAATGTCAAGGACCGAAGTAGGAGTGTCCGTGGAGGACTACGAGTGATCAGAGGCGTCGGAAGAAGCTGGCGTGTGAGCACGAGAAGCAATCGGAACAGAGGCAGTGCTGGAGGACGAAACAAACGGCGAATGATTTGATGTTGGTATGGGGGAACCAACATGAGTAGCAACATCGTCCTCCACAACAACTTTCTTTTTCTTCTTGTCCTTCTTGCAAGCATTAAGTATATCTCGAAGAGGCACATCAAACGAAGAATCAGGGGATAACTCAAACAAATCTGGATCAAATGCAGGTTGATCCTCATGAACCGGAGACGAAGGAGGAACATCGACAGGCGGTTTGGCGGAGCTGGTGACTTCGGCGGTGAGAGAACCAAAACAGTGTAGGGAGGGGATGAATACTTTGTCGCAGTGGAGCCAGGAGAAACCTTGACTTTCGCCGGTCTTGGTCTCCTGTCGGCCTTCCTCACAAGCTGTTTTCGGCGAGTAAACTTCTTCTCCGGCAGACTCGGGGCAGATGAAAGCAGCGGCTCGAACCCTTCAACTGGAGCAGCAGGAACAAAATCTTCATCATCTAGGTCGAACATCACAGTGACATCCTCCGTGAGGTTCATATGCTCAATTGGCACATTGCGGCTTCGCCTTGCTCTTTGGTGCTGCGGGCGGCACAACACCGGGTGGAATATTGCGCAGGCGCCTCGACCTTTTCAAAGTAGGACTCCCCACGCGCCCAAAGATTTCAGCAATAAACGCCAAATTGGGGGGATCATCAACATCAATTTCATTTCCGGGCTGTCCTGGGAACATTTGCGCTATAGGCGTGGTGTCAATCGGCGGCGAAATTGGAATAGCAGCATGAGACACGTGCGCCGGCGAGAGTGGTGGTGATGTTGATACCGGTGGTGGGATGGAAGAGGAACCACCACCGATTTCTTCTCGTATGTTCTAACCACAAACCTTAGGAATTGGCACAGGACCCTGTTCGCTGGAACGACGCACGCTGGCAGGCACTTCAGGAACTTTCGACGGCGAGGATTGGTCTGTCATCCTGAAAATCACACAAAAATACACAAACCAAAATCGAAGAAGAGAGAAGGGTTTTGTGAGAGCTGGAGAGTTGTAATCGCAGGGGTTAGTGGAAAAGTGATCAAACGGTAAAATCAGATCAGGTATTTATCCCCAAAAAAAATGACCGTTGAAGGAGAGAGAAAGTAAAAATAAAAGGAAAATCCCTAATTTTCACCTCTTGCGGATTTTTGGCTTAAAGACGATTTTTATTTCCTTTTTAGAAAAACGCCACTCCCTCTTAGTTAAGCTACGTGATTATATAACAATCCCATTATCTAAACCCATTATCTCTTCCTTATTTTTAAATAATTAAATTGTACACCTCTTAACACAAAATCAGCCAAAAATACATAGCTAGAAAAATGAACCATCAGCCCAGTAACATCTATCTTGTGTAATGTTAATTTTCACTCACCAAATTCACCTCATCATTACCTGTCCAGCCGTCCGTTTTTAACTCCACTGAAACACTTAGTTAGCTCAACAAAATTAAGAGTTTTCAAGATAAACAAACAACACAAGCAACAAAACGCACAGCAAGATGGCATCTTCACAAAGTATGAATGTCCTCTCAACTAGGTCTCGAATAAAGTGGTACCTTATGTAAATGTGTTTGATTCGAGAATGTTGGACTGGATTTTTGAAGATGTCAATGGCACTGGAATTCTCACATAGCACGGTCAAGACACTACAGTGCTGATCGTAGTACTCTATCATCTGTCTCATCCACAGTAATTATGTGCATGCACTTCCAGCTGCAATGTACTCGGCTTCAGCTGTAGAAATAGAAATACAATTTTGCTTCTTGCGGTACCAAGAGATTAAATTGTTACCCAGAAAAAAACACCCCCTAGTAGTACTCTTTCTATCTACCACATCCCCAGCCCAATCCGAATCAGTGTATCCTACAAGTTCAGTACCAGTATCCTTTGTGTACCACACACTTAGTTCAGTTGTACCAGCAATATACCTTATTATTCTTTTAACTTCTTTTAAGTGTGACTCTTTTGGATTAGACTGATATCTAGCACATAAGCACACACTATACATATTATCCGGTCTACTTGCCGTCAAATACAACAAACTCCCTATCATACTTCTATACATGGTGTTATCAACACCCTTACCAACATCGTCTCTCGACAGCTTCACAGTTTTTCCCAGTGGCGTTTTCTTGTGAGTTTCACTTTCTAAACAACAATTTTTAACTAAGTTCTTAACATATTTAGCCTGGGAAAGGAAAATACCATCATCAAACTGTCTGATTTGTAAACCAAGGAAGTATGAGAGGTTACCTTCCATGCTCATCTCGAATGTATCGGACATCCGAGTAACAAACTCCTTGACCATCTGCTCGTTAGTGGATCCAAAAATAATATCATCCACATAAATTTAGACGATTAAGATGTGCTTATTGGATTTAAGAAGGAACAAAGTTTTATCAAATTCCCCTCGTCTAAAGTTCAAATAAAGCAAATGTTGAGTTAGCCTTTCATACCAAGCTCTTGGAGCTTATTTTAAACCATAAAGTGCCTTTTTCAGTTTTAAAACAAAATTTGGTTTTTGAGGATCCACAAATCCTTTAGGCTGCTCAACATACACTTCTTCACTTAAGACTCCGTTTAAAAAAGCACTCTTAATGTCCATTTGATGCAATGAAATCTTCATATAACAAGCAACAGAAAGCAAAATCCTCACCGACTCAATGCGAGCAACAGGGGCGAAAGTTTCATCAAAATCGATTCCTTCAATTTGCGTATACCCTTGTGCGACAAGTCGAGCTTTATTCCTCACAATGTTGCCAGCTTCATCAGTCTTGTTTCTTGAATATCCACTTTGTTCCCGTCACGTGGGAATTTTATAGTAGTGGAACTAAATCCCAAACGTCGTTTTTGGCGAACTGATCCAGCTCTTCTTGCATTGCCCGAATCCGTAACTCATCCTTGAGCTCATCCTCCACTCGCTTGGGCTCTATTTTAGAAAGGTACAAAGATTCACGAATCTTAGAACAATTTGTAGACAGACACACGTACCTGACCATATCCTTGAAATTAACCTGTCTCCGTCTTGTACTCCTTTCATCTAAATCACCGATAATTTTGCCTACGCAGTGGTTTTTCTGAATCCTGGATGGGATATCTCTCTGATGAAGATCAATGGGATCAGCTGGATCTTCGTCTTCTGAATCAGAATCTGATTCTGCAACTTGGCTTGATGTTGGTATCCCAGTATCAACATTGGTACCAACATCACTCAAATCTCTGAGTTCAGCACCTACATCCCTGTTCTCAATACCTGCACTGTTATCTGAAGGAGGAGTGATATCTTCTTGAGGATATTGATCATAAACCAGATCATTATCCTCGGTAGGTTTCACTGCACTCGTTAGATCGTCGAACTTGACATTAACTGACTCAAACATGCTTCTTGTTCTAAGGTTAAACAACCTATATGCATGACTATTTTTGAAATAACCCATGAAAATGCACTTATCGCTTTTTGAGTCTAGTTTAGCTAGATGATTTCTGTCATTGAGAACATAACAAATACATCCAAAAACATGAAAATAGCTCAAGTTCGGTTTCTTACCCATCAACAACTCATAGGGAGTAGCACATGACCCTGGTCTAAAATAAGCTCTATTTGTAATATGACATGCTGTGTTCATTGCTTCAGCCCAAAAACGTTTTACAATGCCATTAGAAATAAGCATAGTTCTAGTCATCTCAGCAAGAGTCCTATTCTTACGTTCGGCTATGCCATTTTGTTGTGGAGTAATAGGTGAAGAAAATTCATGACTTATGCCCTCATATGTGCAGTATTTAGAGAAATATGCATTTTCAAACTCTTTTCTGTGATCAGTTCTAATCCTACCAATGTTCACATTAAACCTAACACACAGTTTCTTTGCAAGTTTTTCTGAAAGCCTCAAAAGTTTCAGATTTTTCTTTTAGAAATTCTACCCATGTGAATCTAGAAAAATCATCAACAATAACTAACACATACCTCTTATCACCAAGGCTCTCAACCTCAAGTGGTCCCATGAGATCCATATGTAGAAGTTCAAAGCAAGATGATGTAGTGAGACTTTGTTGGACTGGATGTGGCACCCTTACCTGTTTTACTTTTTGACATGCCTCGCACACAGGAATAATCTTGGTGTTGAGCTTAGGCAGCCCACTCACAGCTTCTTCTTTGGCCAACCTGTCCATCATCTTGTAATTCACGTGTCCAAGATTTTGATGCCATAACTCAGCATCACTTAATTGGGACAGACTGCAAAAGGCATCACTTTGGATCTGGTAGCAATTATCCGAAGTCCTTTGACCAGTGAGAATACATGGTCCGTTCTCCTCATAGACTTCACACTTCTCACGGTTGAATTTGACACTAAAACCTCCATCAAACAGTTAACTTATGCTAATCAAATTTGTAGTAAGACCTTCTACCAGCAGCACATTTTCAAGAGTTACAATGCCGGGAACATGGAGAGTTCCTTGACCAACAATTTGGCCATTTGTGCCTCCACCATACTTTACTTTTCCACCTCGAAATCTGTCAATGTTGGAAAGTAACTCTTCTGACCCAGTCATATGCTTGGAGCACCTATCGATATACCAGGCTCCAGGGACGTGGGACTTCAGGGAGGTATGGATCATGTTACACTTGATGTTATTTTTCTTGACCCACACTTGTTTGAACCTGGTGTTGGTATTGATGTTGGTATGACGGAAACCAACATTGAATTTAGCAGCCGCATTAGTTCTCTGAAATTGCCTTCTCTCACCTATGATCTTTCAACAAAAAGGCCGAATGTGTCCAGGCTCACCACAATGATGGCACACGAACTGTCTCCTCCTCTTCTTGTGTCGCTTGGGAGATTTCTGCTCCTGACTTGGCACTTGTGGTGGCTGATTTGGTTTAAATCCTATTCCATGCTTCGAGGTTTCAGGAAAGCTGATCTCCAAGATTTCATCAAGCTTCGCCTTGCCTTTGTTCAGATTTGATATGGTTCCTTGGACCTTTGTCAGCTCGGTTCTCACCTTCTCTAACTCAGCATCCTTCTTGGTGAGCGATGTTTCCAATCGAACAATTATGTCAGTCTGATCATCCTTTTCCGTGGTCAGTTTTTCTACTTCTTTCACGAGATCCTTGACCTTGAGTACCTATTTTCCCCAGCTGACAAACAGTTGCTGGTGCTCAATACTCAGCAGCTCGTACTCCTTATGATAATCAGGGGTTTCAACATTCAAGCATACGATGTTGGTTTCAAGGATATCAACATGGACATCATCGTCCCAAACAACATGGGTAAATAAGGATGGAACAGGTTCAGTTGACTCGGAATCATTGACATCCTCAGTGAAATCAGTAACAACCATGCTTTTCTTTCTAAGAGTGTTATGGCACTCATTTTTGTAGTGTCCCCAACCTTTACATTCATGACATTGCACCTTACTGAGTGGTCTCGTGGGGTTGGATGCGTTTGGAATTGAAGATGTGGACTGAGATCTGGGAAGAGCACGTCCAGTGAATTTTGGCGTGGACACCTGTGGCCTGGTCTTCGTATTTGAACCTCCAAGGCTATTCTTCTTCTCCAAGAAACTGTTGAAACGTTGGGTAACAAATGACAATTCGTCTTCACAAAGCGTAGTAGATTCCATCTTCTTCAGAGTTCCATTGAAATCAAACTCCTCATCATCTTCATCGTTGACTGGATTAGTATTGGAGGAAAAGGCAACGTTCTTCTCTTTTGAGTTGGAACCAAGGTGTTCCATCTCATATTGCTTAAGGTTTCCAACAAAGTTGTTGAACTCAATGTTATCAACGTCTTTAGATTCTTCTATGGCAACCACCTTCATATTGTATTTCTTTGTAATAGATCTCAACAATTTTCCTACAAGACGAGAGTTAGTTATTGCCTCACCAAGCTCTCTGCACTCGCTTGTGATTTCTAACAGTCTCATGGAATAGTCCATGATTGATTCTTTCTCATCCATTCTCATTGCTTCGAACGTAGACATCAGCATTCTTAGCCTTGATTTCCTCACACTTGCAGTTCCTTCACACACCCTTTGGAGTGCGTCCCAAGCATCTTTTGCTTAATCGCAATTCTTGATGACTCTGTAATAACTTGCATCAACATAACTGCACAAGGTGTTGATACATTTGGAATTCTAATTTGCAGCATTCATCTCGTCAGCAGTCCAGCCTTCCTCCCTTTTTGGGATAGTGTCACCTTCTCCATCAGTGACACGTGACTTTTTACATCCAACGAGGATGGTTCTCCATGCACGTTCATCAATGCTCTTTAAGTGCCAACGCATCCTTTGTTTCCAGAGAGAATAATTCTCCCCGTTGAGGATTGGTAGGCTTGGGTTGCCTTGAGCATCCATAGCACCTAAAAATAAGGATCAATACTTAAAAGGTTAAGAAACCCGCTCTAGATGCCAATTGTAAAATTTGAAGGTCTATGGTTTTGAAAATAAGTCTCAGATTTACGATGTTGTTATCAATGTTAAACAACACTGGTTAACAACATCGACCAGAGTAAAATAAAAATATGCAGCGGAAAATAAATTTAAGAACACGAGATAAAAAATTCAGTTCACAAGTAAAAGTACTTGTGAACTTGGGTGTACAAACCAATAAACTATATTACTTTCTTGTTCTTCGATCAATACAGAGATATTAAGTAATATATGAAAACTAAAGTATCAAAACACATGATACTAAATACTTGTCGCCTAGGTTGAACAAGCTCTTCTCCGTTAGTCACGCAACTTCGAATAACTTGTCGATCTCGATCAATGGCTCCAATTAACCTTCGTGTTCTTCTTCTTGCTCGTGCGTCACGTCTTGCGTCGTTCTCTTTCTCGCAAAAATTCCGTGCGTAAAAGATAGTTAGAAACTTTAGGATTCTCATGTCTTAAATAGACAATCCTAGAATCCTAAACTTGGTAAACAAGACAAAACAAATCCTAAACACAATCTATGAAACTAATAAAGTCGTAAACATAAACTAGGAAACATAATATACTCCTAAATCTAGTTTCCTAACTTATTTTATGCCCAAGAAAGGCAAATAAAAAAATAGGAATTATTGCGAAGAATAAATTCCTCAACATTCATATTTTATTTTTGAATATGCTACATGTTTTCTTGAGTTTTAGTTATATACTTTCATTAGATATGAGGTTATGATGATACTGAAACTTTTAGTTTTTTTCTTCTGAAAAACTATTATTTTTTTCTCTAAATTGTTACTTTGGGCATTATTTTTATCACTTATTTCCTTGCATAATTTGATATGTATATTGAAATTGCCTGATACAAATCTTATTTTTGCATAGACTTCGCTTCCACTTGTAGGCCTCAAAGTTTAGTGGAAGTAATTTTACTTGAACAGAAAGATAAAATCCAAGAAAATTAGTTTTGGTGCGTTATTGGAGATTAGAGTGAAGCACCTCCCTACACATATGATGGGGTCGGCTGATTAAGAATTTTAATGGAACAAACCGAATGTTGAAGATCGATGCGAACAAGATGTTTGTAATAACTACAGATGACACCCATGACATATTTTTACTTGCTAGGTATAGGAGGCACAAAGTATAGATTTTGAAAAAGAACGATGATGTCAAGAATGTAAAAAGTTACAAGACGAGATGTGGGATAGGTGAAAAATTTAGTGATATTTTCTCTGTAAAATATTTGCTTTTGCTTAAATGTTAATGTAAAAGTACCACTTTTTAGTAAAAAAGTGGCACTAATATCTTAAAAAGTGACATTATTACCTGTTTGAGGTTTATTTTTGTTTGTCTTATTATGATTGATCATGTTAATGATATTACCTGTTTGAGGATTTGATATTGTTTATGATATTATGAAACGTGTCAATAAATCTTAGTACTTGGTAATTTTATTTGATGTATTATATTGAATCTTCTTTGTGATAAGCAAAAGTGACTACTTTTAGTGCAAGAAGTCACAATTTTCAGTGCAAAAGTGACACTTTTAATTGAAAACGTTACACACAATGTAATTCGTAAAAGTGATAGTTTTTGATAATAGGGTGAACGTATTAATTAAAAAAAGTTGCTTAAACTCTTGATTACAATATAATATAAAATGTCATATAGAGTTTAAATGCTAACTTAGTTAATATAATGTGTAAATCGACATTTATTTGCAATAAGTGATATTTTTCCAGCCAAACAGTGACATATTTTGTTGCAAATGTGACAATTTTCTCTGCATTAAAAAAAAAAAGCTATTAACATTAACATGTAAAACAACAATATCAATAACAATGATTTTCAGCTAACAATAACAATGGTATTGCAATAATTTATGAACACGCTGTTAATATTATTATTCAAAACAACATTTTTACATCAAAAATAACATATTTTTTTCATAAAAAGACTCTTCACCAGATCATTCCTCTTCAACTCATTATCTGCCTTTTTTTTTCTTTGACCTTCTTCTCAAATCATCTTTCGCTGCTTTTTGCAATTTTATTTTTTCGCACCCTCCTCTGATTGATCCTTCACTATCTCAGTTTCTTGATCTTTCACTATTTATTGTACTTTATTTTTTGCATGCTTCTGCGGTTGATCCTTCACCAGCTCACGCTCCCTTTTGTTGAAAACAATCTGCTTCAGTCCCATCTAATAATAGACTGTAGTTATTCATAAATTCATAACTTAAACAACAACAATATAAACTACAATATCTGTTAACACTGAAATGTCATTCAACATAAAGGGATGAAAATCCAAGCTAGCATCTCTTAAAAAAGAACTTAAAAAAAAAATAGTAGCAACAAATTTTCAAAATATAAGAGACCATAGTCAAGAATTGTGACAACTCACACTCATTAAACTACAGTTCTTTGAAAAATTTATGTCAAAGTTAAGAAATTGGTCCATTAGTGATCATTTTTGGGCACGTTTTTGCTAAATTGTGCTCACGTTTAACTCAAAATTATCACCCAAAGTTTGTTGGCCATAGGAAACACAATGTGTACTTCATCTTCTCCATCAATACTGATCTTAGCAAAACTTATTAATCCTAACATTGCTAATCTCAGTGCATTTAAAGGCATAATCTCTTATTTTATGAAGACTAAAATAACATTTTGCAACACTCCCATAACAAAATTGGTTTGGTGCACAAGATTACTCTCTATTCAACATGAACCAACACAATAAAATCATTAAAATGCATAATTAACTCGAACAAAAAACATGACATCACAAATTTATGGAATTTTACTCCTCATAATGTAAGAAAAGGTCAAAGTAAATATACAAATATATTATAAGAAATGTAAGACTAAGAGACATTTTTATAAAGAAAAGTATCAATTTTAATAGAGAAAGTGACAGTTTGAAATATAAAATGCCACATTATGAATTCAATATACAAAATCAAACAGAATAAGGAAAGAGAAAAGACAAAGTGCCAAACTATTACAGTTTAAAGAGATATTTTTCACTTTTACTATTCTTGATTAACAATACTTCCTACATTTTATTATAAGAATCAACAGTTCTATCGCTCTCCTCGTCACCCATAATATGATACCTTCTACTGTCACCACTCGTCGGGGATCTGATGAGACCTATCCAGACAGAGGCACACTCGTCGCAGGATGGCGCAAACGGCGATCACCGGAGATTGTAGCCATTGGCCTGAAAATGTAGTTAACAGGTTCATCAACAAAACAACACCATAAGACTTGGACAAATAAAATTACACATGGAGATTATAAGATTATTCAAAACATGAATTAGGGAAAATAAAACTATAAATTACAAAAGTAAGTACCTCTACCATCAGCGGCGGCAAATCAATGAAGAAAGCATCAATTGTGCTGATATATTGAAGGAACTTATGATTATAATTGAAAGAAATTAGGATCATGGTGATTGGAGAAATCACGATGTTATTTGGCGGCAGAGGCACGGTATTAAGTGGGAGGCGGAGGCAGAGGCACGGTGGTAAATGGGCAGAGGTGGCGCAATGAAGGTGGCGTAGGGGGCCTCTACTGAGATGAGGTGAGGTTGGGGAAAGGAGAGAGAGCGAGGATGAAGAAGAAGAATGGGGGTAAGTAATGTTCCCTTTTTATCCTTCCCTTTTATATGGTCCAATTTTACTAGGGGGGGGGGGGGGGGGGGGGGGGTACGGGTTTGGATCGGGTTTGGGCTTCGCCCCATGGAAAGACATTCGTGTGGCGGTCACTTTAAGTTTTTGCCTTTAATTTTTCATATTAGGGTTTACCTTTACATTTTTAAGGTTTAATTTTTTATTTTAGGATTTCGGCATAAATCTATCATCGTACTAGTTATATGTGATGATAAATGTCAGTTATATGTGATGATATATGACATAAATTTAGGGTTTATGGTTTACTTTTCTATTTTAGGGTATTAGTTTTTCATTTTAGATTATAAATTTAAAATTTTCATTATTTGTGATGATATATATTAATTATATGTGATAAATATTTATCAATGTGATGATATATGTATTGTTTTTCACTATGTTTATATCAGTTAATCTCCACAACTAGGCGGAAATAATATATAAAGATACGAAAAACAAAACTTTATACAAACCAGTCCTTATATCGTGCGATGCACGTGTATCATTTATAAATGGAGAAAAACACTTGCAATTGTTGAATATCATTGAGCTCATTTGTGCGAACTTCTTGTGTGTGCAGCCACATGGTTTTCCTAGTTTGTTATAAGCGGAACATAATTTTTTCACTAAGCCCATAAGATAGAGTCCAGACTAATTAAAGTGATTTACACTTGTTAGAGCAAATCAATGTTATGGTAGGTCAATGATTAATTTTTACAACATAAGTTAAAAAAAATATTTTAGGTAAAAAAATCCCTCCAATGCAAAAAGGCATAAAATGGGTCTTCATGATGTGTCAACATAAAAATGGAGATATGGTTATAAGCATGGGGTAGTTTTAGACCACAATTGTAACTTTCCAACTCAAAAAATTCATTTTTTTAAGGTAAAATAAAAAGAAAATTAATTATCATGCCCTTTTCATTTATCTTTTAATAGAAAGTGACAACTTGCATTGGAGAGAAGTAAAAATGATGATTGGTCTAATTTGTGACCACATGTCATGCAAGATAAACACATGTGGAACATTTTGACACGTAAGTAAATGGTTTAGAGTAGCATTGGATATACACTTAGTTTGATGGTCTAATCAATTTAGACGTATATTTGCGACTCCTATTATTTCGGGATAGAATAAACCTATACAAAAGAGGTATCGATGGAGATCGGGAGTACTAAGACTACCAAAAAGGTGGTGGTGCCTTAAGGCTCAAGGTTATCCATGAGGCTTGGTGCAGATATAGGGATCATAGTACAAGAAAATTAGAACCGGGAGAAGCTCATCGGATGTCAAGTTCAGCGAAAGAGCCCTAGATAATACCTGAGTAAGAGATAAGGGTATCAAGTATTAACATTATGGTCTTTATGATCATGATCAGGGCATAAGACTGGGATATTTGCCCAAGGGAAACAAAGAATAGATAGACTTAGAAGGGTGACGTGGATAACGGCCCTAGGTTCCCAAAGGATAGCACCAAATATCTTGGAAACCCTAAAATGGACACCTACAAATATCATTTGTGCATTTTTGATTTCATAACTCATTTTTAATCTCTAAAAGCTTGCTCTTACTCTGCTAAATTTTATTTGTGTGCTGATTTAAGCATCAGAGGGGGTCCACCAGAAAACCCTTTTGGTCCCCTATCTGACCATTTTTTTGGTGCAGGCATGGAGGCTTGGGTAATCAAACATAGAGCAGTGTATAGGAACTATTTACAGGTAAACTAATTAGCACCGTCTGTGGGGGAAAAGCGAATGGATCTAAGACATGATCATTAGCAGGATGTTTTGGAGGAGGTACAATGTAACATCATTGAAGATTTAAACAAGACTCTAACAACACATACGCTAGAGATGACTACGGACGAGGTGGATGTTTTTAAGGATGCTCCTCCTTCCGAGATCCTCGAAGAAACACCTAACTCAATGCAAGGAGTATGTTTTTCATTAGGTGGTGGACCAAGCCCTTGGGTGCTGTCGTTCTTCGAGCATCTCTCCAATGTAATTACCAAGACTGTGGAGGAGGCGAATGAGAGGAGGATGTTTAGAATGGGTCCACCGACAGCACCATATCTTGTTAATCCTTGGGATAGGATAGGGAAATGGCGAGGTGGGAACGTGCCTACACCCATTTTTAGATAAGATGAAAGCACGATTGTCTCAATAGATA
The DNA here is from genome assembly GCA_014905375.1 of Phtheirospermum japonicum. Classification (NCBI taxonomy): domain Eukaryota; kingdom Viridiplantae; phylum Streptophyta; class Magnoliopsida; order Lamiales; family Orobanchaceae; genus Phtheirospermum; species Phtheirospermum japonicum. Next base: position 276,911 of record BMAC01000580.1, read on the forward strand.
ATAAGCTCAGTAGACCAGTGTTAGATCTTCCTGATATGGTTAAAGAACCTCAACAAGGAGATTCAAGATCTTAAGTGGAAGTTTATAAGACCTCTGACCTCGCGAATGCATTGAGAAACCCTCTTTGCGGAGGAGTTGCAGAAGGATGAGTTTCCCTCAACATACCAATCCATGGGTTTCAAATATGACTAGATCACGGACCCAAGGGATCACTTGAGTAGGTTTATGTTTTTTAGTATTTTAGTGGTGGTGAGTAGGAAAAAGGGGCTCATATGGCTTGGTATTATCGGAATTCGATTGATTTGTACGAATCAATTAGTTTCTAGCTTGGGAATTAAAGGGAGAACTGATTCGCATGTTTTTGTTATACTTTTGTATATATTTCGAGTCATTTTTGAGTGTTTTTGTTTTCCTTCTCGGGTTAAAATTAGGCTATGTTGCATAATTTTGCACTTTTTAGCTTTTTGCTTAACTTTCTGACTTAATGATCTATAATTGGTCCTTTTGAGTTAATCCTGTTATTTTCTCATAAAACTAGAGCGTTTGGCGAATCCGAGAGACAAGAACGAAGGAGTCAATGCCCAAAAGTAGCCAAAAGGACACTTGTCCGATCGGATGGATCTTATTTCCGATCGGATTGACTTTTGAAACACACACCGATCGGACAACCTGCCGGATAGAACTTTTAGGCTAACATCCGGTCGGATGGTCTGACATCCAATCAGACCAGCGGACATAAACTTTCATCTGGTCGGATACACCCAACATCCGACCGGACACATACGTTACAAATACGGATTTTCGGGATTCTTCAGTTACGAAATAATTTTTGAGGCTTTAAAACTCAAAAAATATCAGCAAGAATATATCTAAGGATCTGGGAATCATATACCCATTTATCCTTGGTCTGGATCATCACCATTGGGAGAGAGAATTGACACCTCTCTCTTTCCTTTGACTTAGAGCCCTTATGGCAATTTCTATAGAGGTTCGATCTGCTCGTGGCTATCTTTCATCGTTGGGATTTGGAGTTCATGACAAGCTTCCAGATTTCTAGCGTGGATTATCTTTTCTCTGGAATCGCTAGAGATAGTAAGTTTTCATCATCATTCTTGTTAATAGAATTTTCTTTCGAATTTAGTATTCTCTAAACTTTGTTCTTATTTCATCGCTTTGAATCTCTTGCTTGGATAGTTGGTTTGAATAATTGTATTTGACTTCTTGTGAATGATATGGAGAAGATCTGTTTTGGTGAACGCCTTTAATTTCCTCCTTATAATTTGGTTGTTTGATTGAGTTTGTTCTTATTAGAATCTCTATATGTGATGCATGTTTAGTGCTCGATAAAATGCTTGAATGGTACTTAGTGTATTAAGATTCTCATTCAGTTTCAAATAGTGTATAATTGAATTCTTGAATCAAGTGCATAGTTCTTGTAAAGAGGTCGACACCCTCATTGCAAGAATAGTTATAAAAGTTGGTTTATTCTAATTTAGTTTGTTTGAAATCTTCAAATCAAAAACTCCTTTGATCGCGTGTTTAGTTTTAGCATTTGTATTTTTCTTATAATAGACATTTTCAACTCCGTATTTCCACTCTCGAGAGAATCGAATTGATTTAACATGCTAGTCTATGATGACCCCGTTCTCTTGCGGGCAAACTAACTCGTTTCCAAACGTAGACGTGCATGGTTATACTTGATTTTAATTTTGAAAATAGGAAATACAAAAGTTTGGATCAAAATTTGGCGTCATTTCCGGGGAGTGGTAATGGCGTTGACGAAGTTTATTTGTGTTAAATATTATGCTTGTTACACATATAATTGTTTTTGGTTTACCTCTCGATACGTTGATGTCGTTTGTTGTTGATGCAAGGTCGAAGAAGCCTCAGAGGTGAATTAACCCCATTCATAAATAGCATTGAATGAATACGGAGACCAAGACAACTCTTTCTTTCCCCCGACGAGAGTCCACCCGAAGCTACCCAAGCCACTATGTCGAATATTCCACATTATTTATTTTGTTTTTACAAGTAATTGTAATCATTCAGTCCGAACATCAATACAATTATGAAAACCTCTGAGCCCGCCTGGACATACATTACAATACTTATATTGAATGTGAATAGTTTACAAAAAGACTCATACATTACAGTGCATGTATTAATATTTACACAAAATATACTTATACTTTATAGTTGAACTATAAACTCTTTGCAAATTTAGACAATTTTATTTCATTCAATGTGCAAGTTCCGCACTTTCACTCAAAATGTGGGTACTTTATATTTTATGCTTATGAGATATTTCTCAAAAAACTGGAAAAACATGAACTGATAGATGAACAGGAAAGAATCTAAAATTATGCAATTATATATCTAAGGAAAATCCAAAATTAAAAAGAATCAAACCTAATTAACATATAAAGCACATAATTAATTAGGTTAAGAAAAAAATACTGCAATTTTATCTGCAGTAAATTAATTTAAATTGAATATTATGAAAAAACTCGTGAAAATCTTAAAATAAGGTAGAATTGCGACATATAAATATGCTATCTCAATGGAGAATAGAGCAAACAAATTTGTGCTGCGGTGGTTTGTCAAGGCGATAGAACTTGTTGTATGTTGGGGACAGTAAATTCTCGTCTTGATTGAGGCTTGGGGCATGGTTGCAACAGAGGTATGAGATGGTGGAGGTCGAACTGGCGGAGGTTTGCAATGGTGGATACGGATCAGTGGAGAGTGTCGTTGTCAGAATGCTATTTTTAGTTGCGGGTTGGTGTACGATCAATCTGTCAAATAGAGCTTCTAAGTTACAAGTTTTTTTCTTTCAAATATAATCTGGATATGGGTATGTATTTGGGTTTAACTCGGCCTAATGGGTCATACTCATTAGATTGGCATGACAAAAGTGTGGTCCCAACTATAAATACGAGATGAGAAATACAAGTAGATACAAGTATATGACTGCAAAGTAATTATTTAGATGACAATTAAGACAATTATTTTTAAATAAAACACCAAATACTATATCATTATATTGTTGGAAAAACTACACACTTATGGACAATAATGAAGACCTAATTAAAAAAAATCTGATATGATAAATAAAACTCATCAGATCGGACTTCTTCTTCCTCCATCTCCCCTCCACGGGATGATGAGGAAACCATCCATTTTCAATATATATATTTATTATTATATTTAGTTTATGTCTGTTTCTTTCACAAGAGGTCGTGTTTTCTCCATATGTATTTTTGTCATCTTAAAAAGTAGAGTTTTATCTACCTAATAACTAGTGTTTCATTTCTTTTAGTGTCCAATCGTAAAATCCAATCGCGTCAATGTTTAGATACAATCAATTTTGTTGGTGATTCATGTAAATTAACGACCAATGCGAAATAAATGTCAGCGGTGTGAAGTATGTCATTCAATATTTTTTTTTTTGTATTTGGTATGTCTAATCTACATTAATTTTATTTTGTATGTCTTTTAAAGGCAATTAATTAGTTGATTTTATGCGGACAACAGTGCTAACACATTTTTATTATATCAACCTCGAGTCTTATGTAACATTGAACAACTTCTTGATAACTATTTAAAACTTATAATTAATACTATAATTAATATTATGTTTTTTGATAAATTAACATGTAATTTATATTTCTTACCTCTTTGATTGGCAGAATATTTGTAAGCAAAGATTAAATGCTTCTTGTGAACTTTCCTGAAAATTACGAGCCTTAGTTCATTTTGGTTCAAAGAATATACTCTAATGAAACATGGAATTACACACACAAAAGTTTATGATCATGATAAAATCAAAAAGATTGGTTACCAAGAATAGGGGGTACTAACCTCAAATTTGAGATTGATGACCTGAATATCTTCCGATTACGTCACAGGGTCCTGGTTGATCTCCAAAAAGCCTCCTTGCGACCTAACCGATCCTGCAAAACAACACCCTTAGCCAAGGCGGTGGACGGCCCCGGCGAAGGTCCTCCATGCTTAAGTCAGATAGTGTGAGAGATATTTCAAGAACCCAAAGTAGGATTAATTCAACTTAAAATAAAGAGAGGCGTGCACCCCTTTTATATAGGCAAGAGAAGTGTTCCCCAAGATAGGGTTACCTTCTCTCACTATAATTGCATAAATATCATAACTGACTTAGAATTAGGATTTCTCTTATATGCTGAGTTCCTATAAATAATAAATCTCTTGTTGAATGACCAAAATAGGCCTGGGCCTGTGATTCTTTTAATATAATTCGTCGGACCCCACAATACCATCCATATTAGCCCATTCGGGTCTAATATTTACAAAGCCCAATATTGAGCTACCAAATAACGCCGAGCCAACAAACCATAAGAGGTCGCTTCCCTATATGAGAGCTCACCCTCATACTTCAGGTCGCTACTCTAAAACCAGTTCGCCCACCTCTCAGAAGAAATGCTCCTTCCGAGAAATGAGGCCGCTTTAAATAAATACCGGCATATAGCTTACATGAATATTTAGTGTCGTATCAGCTTAGTCCCCCATATTCTGGTTGATTGAGGTACAAAATCAGGTAGAATATGCAAAGAAATTAAAAGAACGCAACCACAATAAAACGCAAGCCCCCAGAAGGTCAGCTCGCTCAGCCCCCAAGAAGAATGCACCTCCCAGAAGAAGAGGTCGCTTATAAGTCCCCATATTTATCGACTCAATACACCCACCGACCTGAAATCACAAAATCATCTATCCACGACCTGAAGTCGTACTCAGGCATAATAATTGAAGGAAATATAATCATGTAGTTTCCAAAAGTTAAAACACGCTTCCCTTTATCTATCACATCCCTTTAAAGATTCATTAAATGCAGTCTGATAGCATGTCGGACACGTGTTACTTCCTCATCTCGTAATATATCAAACACTGTGGGCCCAAAACGAAAGGACCAAAACATTCCTAAAAAAACCTACCAACTTCCCGCTCCAATCCATCACTTCAGCTTTTCACGCCGCCCAAAACACACAAAACCCTTCCATATTCACTTACTCGTCACTTTTATCAGAAACGCAAATACAATCACCATTTCTTCTCTGTGAAAAAGCTCGCGCTCCCTCCATTTTACAGAATAGCAACACCACATCGCCCATTTTCGACATCAACGACAATGAAATTAGTAAGTCCCCTGGATCTTCACTTTTCAGCAATTAATATCAATTTATTACTATATATTTATTGCATGTGCGGAGTATTGTTGCATTTTCTGCCTCTCTGTCCTTGTATTTCTTAATTAATGGCGAATTTAGCATCTACCAACCCTGATTCTCAAACCCCAAATCTTTTTCCCGATTCCAATCCCCTCGAAAACCCTTACATCCTAAAAGAAGGCGAAAACAACCTTCCTCCCCTTCCCCCGGCCTATACGACGAACCGGGAGGTGACATCAGTTGGCCGAAGCTTGAGGCCCAAACCATATTAGAAAACATTCCTGAGGACCCCTCTCCTGCCCCCTTAACTATTGAGAACATAACAGAGAGCATTCCTCTATCTAAACCCAACAATCTACCCTCATTACATTGCGAACATTTCCTAGAAAACCCGGTGACTATGGTACCTTCCTCATCTGTCGCCGACATACTCCCCTTACCCCAAGAGACCAGGGTAATTAAACATAACTATTAAATATTACCCGATCCAGAGAAATTTGAAGATTTCAAAAAAGCACTCAGTCTCCCCGAAATCGCCAAAATGGTTCTACCCGACATTCTTCAATCAGACCCCATGAAACCTCCCTCAAATCATATTACATTTTTTGATGAGATACTTAGGTCGAGACTTAGATTTCCATCGCATCGGTTTTACATCCAGACAACCAATCTATTCAAAATCCCCCTTCTGCAATTATCCCCCAATTCTATGAAATTTATGGCGGGATATATTATTTTATGTAAAGATTATAATACTCTACCTGATCCAGGATTTTTCCACTTCTGTTTTCAAATAAAATATCAAAAGAACTCATTTTATTTTTCTGCCCGCTCCGGAAAATCTCGCATTCTGGTAAATCCTTTGTCCAAAGTACCGGAGTGGCGAAGAAACTTCTTTTTCATTCACAACACTGAGACCTGGCCTTTTGATAGCGAGCTGCATTTCCATACCCCAAAACAATCCAATCCTCCCACTCTTAAGCACTTTCCCACACTGTATAAAAGATACTCTAACCAGCTCGCAGCATGGAGTAAGCGCCCATTTGACGTGTTGCGACTCACTAGCCGGTACAAAATTTTCTCCTTTGTGGGCATCGACTCACGTCCCGTTGATCCAGACCTAGCATTGACTTGATCAGAGTTTGGTAGGTCTCTTGAGTTATAATGCTTCTTCTTACTCATAATAACCATAAACTTATGGTGGCACCACCTCCAGCTCTCCAAGCTTGGAGAAGGAATTGTCACAGTGCGATGATGCCAGGAAAACCTCGGCTCTCCTACAGGATCGCACCCTGGATCAGGTAATCTTACTCAAAATGCATTTGTACACAACACAAAATAACAATTTACTCATATCATTCTCGGATGTAGATGAAGCCTCTACTTGACGACCTGTTTGCTCAACTGCTGGCACGGTCCATGGAAAGCGACCTCCAAAAGACATGCGATGAGCTTACAATCCAAGAAGAGCAGCAAACACAATAACTGTCACTGACACAAGGTGACCTGGAGAAAGCTCGCCAAGAACTGACAGCTCGGGAAGAGGAGATAAACCTCTTAAAGAGCCAAGTAGAGAGTGTGAAAGATGAGGCGACCAGAGAAGCCAACGAAGCCAGAGAACAAATCCAAAAGCTGGAGGAATAGGTGCAAGAGGTCGGTCGTGCTGCACACCAACAAGGCATTGCCGAAGGCCGGCGGACCTTCCTAATGAGTGAGGTAGGCCAAAAGTTCGTGGATGCCTACCGAGAGGAGATGTTGATGGCCTACAAGGAATTATCTTTGTATTTTGGCAAGATGGTCTTAGGCAGCAGGGAATGGGTCCATAAGGCGGCGGGGATAATCAAGGAACAGCTCGCGGCCATGAACGTCGCATATAATCCCGATGTGCCAGCTATCATTGACATGCTTCCCCCATTTATCTTCTAGAAGGGCGACATGAAGCAACCAAAATATGTTAAGTGGTGTTTGTCATGTCAAGGTCGAGCCATATGGTCCGCCAAGCTGGACGCACCTCTCGAAGACATAGTACCTCCATCTGGAGAAGATGCTTCTTGATTTAAATTTGTAACATCAAACATGTGAATCTCCGCACAATTTAATGAACAGCTTTGTTCTTTATGCTTTGTGATATATAATCCTATGATAAAAAAACTCAAAAAACACCAAAAAACCCCCCCATCCATAACCTTCAATTCGAACCATCCCAAGTGAAATCATAAAACTAATATAGGTCGCGCAGAACACGTAAAACAACATGTTCACATCGAAGACCTCCAAAGTTTCCAAGTAAATCACGACCATACGTCAAACCCCCATGAGTAAAACCAAGAGTTCAATATACCAAAAACCATCAAATCAAGAGCCAACACAATCGAAAGGAGCTGAGACGAACTCGCACGAAAGAACATATAAGTCAAATATGTCCACTCGCATAAATTAACACAAAAACATAACAATCAATAACACAAAAACATAACAATCCGAGAAGTATATGTAAGTAAAACATATCCCTCCCGAAAGTGACCTCAAATATGTAAATCAAACATACTTAAAATCACATCACCCAACCATTCGTAAAAAACCATTAAAAAAATTCATGAAATGTTCACCAAGTTTCCATTATTTATTAAATATTGCAAAAAGCTATACGCCCCGAAGGGTACAACGTAAAACCATCATTCGCCCCAGAGGGTAAAACATAAGACTACTCGCCTCGAAGGGTAATAAAACCATCATCCGCCCCTGAGGGTAAAACATAAAATAGGTCGCCCCGAAGGGTAATAAAACCATCATCCGCCCCAGAGGGTAAAATATAAAACAGCTCGCCCCGAAGGGTAATAAAACCATCATCCGCCCCAGAGGGTAAAACACAAAACAGCTTGCCCCGAAGGGTAATAATTCCATTATCCGCCCCGTAGGGTATTTAGATCAGCTACAACACATATCCACTTCACAGACCCGCCATCTAGGCGTAATACTTTTTCAGATGACAAACATTCCTGCTTCTAGGTAGAGCTTTCCCCTCGACATTCTCAAGTATGTATGCTCCTCCATGCAACACTTTGATCACTTTAAATGGCCCAATCCAATTTGGATCAAGCTTCCTGGTCTTACACAATGCATCAGCCCGCCTCTATACTAAATCACCAACTTGAAAGTACCGATGTTTAACATTCTTGTTAAAAGCAACCTGAATCTCGTATTTCATCGATCGTCTCAATTGCTCCTCTTGCTAGCTTTTCATTATCTTCTACATTAAACGTCGATAAGCACTGCGATCCTCTTACTATCTCAGCCGGAATGACAGCTTCCATCCCATACACCAAGCTAAACGGTGACTCCACTGTAGAGGTTTGGGGAGTTGTTCGGTAAGCCCATAAGACCGACGTGAGATCTTCTTCCCAAAGCCCACCTGATTTTTCCAACCGTAGCTTAATACCCTGCACAATAATACGGTTAGTAACCTCAACCTTCCCATTAGTTTGGGGGTGCGCCACAGAAGCAAATCGTTGCTTCATCCCCATCTCTTTACACCAATCCTGGATTTTCTGCCCATTGAACTGGGTTCCATTATCCGAACACCAACACTCTTGGAACACCAAAACCTGCAAAAAATATTATTAAGAAGAATAAAGTCCATCATGTCCTGCTCGCTTATGCCCGTAACCACTTCAACTTCCACCCATTTTGTAAAATAATCGACCGCCACCACCAGGTTGTTGTTTATTGCCCGACGTTTTTGGAAAAGGCCCTACAATATCGATTCCCCACTGTACAAAGGGACACGGAGAGCTCATAACCATCATATCTTCATCCGGTATATGTGTGACCGGAGCGTGCATCTGACACTTTTTACAAGTTCTAACCAGGTCGCCAGCCATACCTTTCATTCCTGGCCAAAAAGAAAGCCAGCCCTCAATGTTATCATAACCAGCGCCCTACTCTTCGCATGATCACCACAATACACTTCATGTATTTATTTCAACACCTCCAATCCTTACTCCTTGGTCAATGATCAGCACATATTTGTCCTTATTTTTTATTAGCATTTTAGTTAGTTTTCTTATTGTTTTTGGTATAAGTTGGATAGTTTAAGCTTAATTCCGTATATTTATAATTCTGCTTATTTTACCGTATTTTGGTCGTAATTGATGAGAATAGGTGATTATTCGTTGTTTTTCACCTTACAGCTAAGTAACCAAAAGAGTTCAGCGCATGAACAGATGAAGTTTGATGTTCGAGAGTCGAGAACGAACTTTCGGTGAAAGAGTAGCAGAAAGATCGAGAGAATAAGACGTGCAGTGAATCTGCATCGGTCGACGCAGGCTTCGACGCTGTGTCGACGTGGACTCTGCCCACGACGGTCGACACTATGTCGGCGCCAAGCCGACATAACTCTCTGAAGCGTCGATCTATAGGTGCGTCGGTCGACGCTCAAGTCGACGTAACTCTCTGTAGCGTCGATCCATGCCCACGTCAGTCGATGCCTCTGCCCAATCGATGCAAGCACACGGGATGCATCGACGCCGAGCTCCTGTTCGTGTCGATCGATACGCAGTCGACGCCGACGGCCCAGAAACGGATTTTTAGGGTTTCTTATGCTCCAAGCCAAGGGAAAACTATAAAAGCCCTTCTCCAAATCCGTCCCACAACACATGATACACCACTACAACCCTACTTACGCTCCTTCAGCTCTAAAACAACGCACCGTTACATCCCATAACAACACAGAAGATCGATATCGGAGATTCAAGAGTCACGAGTCCCATTATTTATTAAATATTGCAAAAAGCTATCCACCCCAGAGGTTAATAAAACCATCATCTGCCCCAGAGGGTAAAATATAAAAAAACTCGCCCCGAAGGGTAATAAAACCATCATCCGCCCCAGAGGGTAAAATATAAAACAGCTCGCCCCGAAGGGTAATAAAACCATCATCCGCCCCAGAGGGTAAAACACAAAACAGCTTGCCCCGAAGGGTAATAATTCCATTATCCGCCCCGTAGGGTATTTAGATCAGCTACAACACATATCCACTTCACAGACCCGCCATCTAGGCGTAATACTTTTTCAGATGACAAACATTCCTGCTTCTAGGTAGAGCTTTCCCCTCGACATTCTCAAGTATGTATGCTCCTCCATGCAACACTTTGATCACTTTAAATGGCCCAATCCAATTTGGATCAAGCTTCCTGGTCTTACACAATGCATCAGCCCGCCTCTATACTAAATCACCAACTTGAAAGTACCGATGTTTAACATTCTTGTTAAAAGCAACCTGAATCTCGTATTTCATCGATCGTCTCAATTGCTCCTCTTGCTAGCTTTTCATTATCTTCTACATTAAACGTCGATAAGCACTGCGATCCTCTTACTATCTCAGCCGGAATGACAGCTTCCATCCCATACACCAAGCTAAACGGTGACTCCACTGTAGAGGTTTGGGGAGTTGTTCGGTAAGCCCATAAGACCGACGTGAGATCTTCTTCCCAAAGCCCACCTGATTTCTCCAACCGTAGCTTAATACCCTGCACAATAATACGGTTAGTAACCTCAACCTTCCCATTAGTTTGGGGGTGCGCCACAGAAGCAAATCGTTGCTTCATCCCCATCTCTTTACACCAATCCTGGATTTTCTGCCCATTGAACTGGGTTCCATTATCCGACACCAACACTCTTGGAACACCAAACCTGCAAAAAATATTATTAAGAAGAATAAAGTCCATCATGTCCTGCTCGCTTATGCCCGTAACCACTTCAACTTCCACCCATTTTGTAAAATAATCGACCGCCACCACCAGGTGTTGTTTATTGCCCGACGTTTTTGGAAAAGGCCCTACAATATCGATTCCCCACTGTACAAAGGGACACGGAGAGCTCATAGCCATCATATCTTCATCCGGTATATGTGTGACCGGAGCGTGCATCTGACACTTTTTACAAGTTCTAACCAGGTCGCCAGCCATACCTTTCATTCCTGGCCAAAAGAAGCCAGCCCTCAATGTTATCATAACCAGCGCCCTACTCTTCGCATGATCACCACAATACACTTCATGTATTTATTTCAACACCTCCAATCCTTACTCCTTGGTCAATGATCAGCACATATTTGTCCTTATTTTTTATTAGCATTTTAGTTAGTTTTCTTATTGTTTTTGGTATAAGTTGGATAGTTTAAGCTTAATTCCGTATATTTATAATTCTGGCTTATTTTACCGTATTTTGGTCGTAATTGATGAGAATAGGTGATTATTCGTTGTTTTTCACCTTACAGCAAAGTAACCAAAAGAGTTCAGCGCATGAACAGATGAAGTTTGATGTTCGAGAGTCGAGAACGAACATTTCGGTGAAAGAGTAGCAAAAAGATCGAGAGAATAAGACGTGCAGTGAATCTGCATCGGTCGACGCAGGCTTCGACGCTGTGTCGACGTGACTCTGCCCACGACGGTCGACACTATGTCGGCGCCAAGCCGACATAACTCTCTGAAGCGTCGATCTATAGGTGCGTTGGTCGACGCTCAAGTCGACCTAACTCTCTGTAGCATCGATCCATGCCCACGTCAGTCGATGCCTCTGCCAATCGATGCAAGCACACGGGATGCATTGACACCGAGCTCCTGTTCGTGTCGATCGATACGCAGTCGATGCGACGGCCCAGAAACGGATTTTAGGGTTTCTTATGCTCCAAGCGAAGGGAAAACTATAAAAGCCCTTCTCCCAATCCGTCCCACAACACATGATACACCACTACAACCCTACTTATGCTCCTTCAGCTCTAAAACAACGCACCGTTACATCCCATAACAACACAGAAGATCGATATCGGAGATTCAAGAGTCACGAGTTCCAAGCTCCCATCGTTAGTTCATGACTCGATTTTCGGCCAAGATCTACGCAATCTCTCTGGATTAACTGGAGAACTTACTGCACTTCTTAGTTTAAATAAGTATTCTAAGCTCTTTATTTTCTTTCTTAGTTTAATTTATGCAACTAAGTAGATATTTTTCGATTATTGTTCTTGAATCATTTTATGCTCCAAACCCCAGATACTTTTGATATTCTAGTTTGTAATCGTTCATTTTGATTTAATTGATTTTTGCTTATTGTTCATGCTTCTATAATTCATTCCGTTTATTCTACGCTTTAGATAATTGCTTTTCGATTATGCTAGTTAATCTTGTTTGAGTTCTTAGATTAATTTCTCAAATTTACATGTTCTAGCTGCTGAATTAGATTACATAATTTTAATTAATGTTCATGCGTTTCAATTCCTTAGATAATCAAAACAATCAACCCCCCCACCCCCAAGTTGTATAAGTATTTTGTGTTATTTGCAATTGAACAAACTATTTGAGATTCCGATTGTATGTTCCTCGATAGACGACTCGAGTTAACTTTGCCAACCTATACGCGATCCCGTCCTCTTGCGGGCAAGCTATTGAATTTTTGACAAATATTTATAAGTAGGCACACAAAAAAAGCTTGAATCGAAAATTAGCCCCGTTGCTGGGGAACATAGCAAAGGTTTCAATAATATGTTTGTTCGTTTTATTTTTAACCGTCTATTTGTATAATTATTTCTCTAGTCGATGCGTTTAATTTGCTGTTGAGTGTATGCAAGGTTGAAGATCACTTAGACCCGAACTTGCACCATTCATCGACAATATTCATCGTTCCAATCAAGCGAGACCTCCTCACATATCCAAAAGTGAATCGTCTGCCACCACTGATTTCGTTTGTGATCCGGTTCCTCAAACGATGTTGAGGCCAGACAATCCTGCCCCCAATAACGAAAACGATCAACCAGCAAGGAACCCACCTATACGATAGAGAAAGGAATACGGGAGTAAACCAATTCACCCCAACGGACCGGCACAACCTCGAGAGTATTGGGAATATTCAACGGAATATGATGGACCAGAATGAAGAGCGAGGACGAAGAAATAGAAATTGCAACCACCACGACCAAGATAACTATTCTGAGAGATCTTACCATGGAGACGATCAGGTTGACGAATGGCTCACTAATAACCCCTACAATGAGAGGAACGAGTACGATAGAAACTACGCGAGGCCTAATAATTAAGAGAGACACCAATAGGGGGCGCGCGAGCCAAGACAAAGAGAGTTCACGACTCCTCAAGTGGGTCCCTATAATTCTGAAACCTCATATAATCAACAACCTCCCGACATTTCATGGCCTCGCCAACGAAGATCCATTAACTTTCCTCAAGGAATTCTATGCCAAAGTTAGTAGGATCCCATCTCCGGGACTTCATCACGAAGACCTCCAAATGGTGTGCTTTCCAAGCTGCATGAAGGATAAAGCCAAATCTTGGCTACTTTCACTAGAACTGAGATATTTGATCGACTGGCTCATGGTTAGCGACAAGTTCATAAATCAATATTACTCAGCTCAGACGAAGGGTCACATTAGGAGACACATAGCCAACTTTTTTCAGCAACATGTGTAGTTGCTCCACGAATCATGGGAACATTTCAAACCGCTATTGCAAGCCTGACCACACAATCACAACTCTCCGAGAATGGTAAATCACCTGTTCTACAAAGGGCTTTTGGACTCCTACAAAAACAACGTAGAAGTAGCTGCTGGAGGAGATTTTGGATACTTGACAGCAACAGAAGCCAAGCAATTGTTTGAGAGGACGAGTGAGAAGTCCAGGCAAACGAGCTCTCAACCACGAAAGATAAGAGTTAACGAGGCGACTGAGGTGCCAAGCAACGAAACCGTTGAGACATGCAATCGCTGTAGGAAGCAAGGGCATTTGGTGGACACATGCAAAATGGTGTGTTACGACGAATGCAAAGCCGAGGCATACGACATCAAAGATCAAATGCGCCACCAAGACCTTCCAACTTATGAGCATAGACCTCCAACGAAATTTAACGCACAACAAAATTCTCCTTACTTAAAATGGGCCCCTTGAAATCCACACTTCGCCCCCACACAAACTGACTCACTGCCACCACCACCAAACAAACCGCCAACAAATGGACTGACACCTACTCCGATACATCCAAACGATCAACTGTTAATTTGGCAGCAAAATCAAGTCACCGAAATAATCAGAAATAGATACGGGCTCGCCAATCTAACTACGCAGGTTAATAAGCAGGGAGAAGTTCTGAGCGATCTCTCCAAGAGTGTGAAGAATTTTAAAAAAATGATGGGCCAAATGGCAAGTTCTATGGCGAAGGCGGAAAATGAGAAAGGAAGATTGTCGAGCCAACCAGAGCAAGCTTCACCTGTCCACATCTTACGAAGCGGAAAGAAGGTAGATAATGTAATCAAGGAAAAGGAAGAGGAGAGCATGGAAATCCCAACTGCAGATTCGCCGAAGGATGACGACCCTAAACCGATGGACCAAATGCATAAGTCACCAAATCCTTATATTCCGGGTTCCTTAAAAGGGAAGCTTCCAAATCCATCTACCATCCTTGACGACTCCACCAAGTCTCCAAATCAGCAACCGAAGCAGTTAACACCTACAATTCGAGACAAGGTTCCCTTTCCAAGTCGTCTACGCTCAGCCAAAGAAAATAAGAAGTTCATGGAAATTTACAACCTGCTGAAGAACGTCAACGTTAATCTCCCTCTTTTGGACAGAATCAAGACGATGCCCGCGTACGTTGAATTTTTCAAGGATTTAGTTGCAAGGGAACGACGATTGGAAATAACTCAACGAGTAGAATCAACCAAGGAGGTGAGCGCCATTTGCAAGGGTTCGCTACCCAAAAAGGAGAAGACCCGGGGAGTTTTTACATAAATATCACCTTAGGAAATGGGCAAACGGCACGTGGGATGCTCGGCCTTGATGCAGGAATTAATTTAATGCCGTATTCACTTTATAAGGAATTTGACCTAGGAAAAATGAGGCCAACGACGATGCGACTGCAATTGGTAGATCGATCAATTAGACAACCACTTGGCATAGTTGAAGATGTATTAGTTCAAATCGGCGAACTTTAATTCAAGTCGATTTTGGCATACTTGATGTATGCAAAGTTCCAAAAGAAGGCACGGAGCATACTATCCTGCTAGGCAAACCGTTCATGTCCACTTCTCATACGTTGATTGACGTGCACAAGGGGAGGATGACCCTATCCGTTTAGGGTGAGACAGTCACATTTTCGCTTAAAGAGATCCACAACACTCCTTCTACGTACATGCACGAAAAATTTTCATTTATTGACCCTATTGCATCTTGTATTCACGAGCTCAAAGGGATCACTGTTCTAGATGAGTTAAGTGTCAGGACGACACAAAATTTTTAAACAGGGTGGCAGAGATATTGGAAATAGACTTGAACAAAATCACTGAAGATTATGAAGAAGTTGAAGATTTCGATGAGGAGTTGTGCGAAATAGCTAACGCACCTGAACTTGGGACGAAAGTGGAGTTGAAACCACTGCCAAGCCATTTGAAGTATGTTTTCCTCAAGCCCAACGAAACGAAACCCGTCATCATATATTGAGCATTGGTAGAACATGAAGAAAAAGAATTGATTGCGGTGCTGAGTAACCACAAGGAAGCAATAGGATGAAGCATCAGCGACATTAAAGGGATAAGCCTTGTTACTTGCATGCACCGAATCGAGCTAGAACCCGACGCCAGGCCTGTTAGGGATAGTCAACGAAGACAGACGCCAACACTTTATGAAGTGGTCAAAAAGGAAATCTTTAAACTTAAAGACGAAGGAATTATTTCGTTATTTCTGACAGTAAATGAGTGAGCCCAATCCATGTGATTCGGAAGAAAGGAGGCATCACCATCACCGAAAATGACAAGGGCGAGATAGTTCCAACCCAACTGACGACTGGATGGCGTATATGTATCGATTATAGAAAGTTAAATGCAGCCACTTGCAAGGATCACTTTCCTCTGCCGTTCATAGACCAACTTCTCGACAAGCTTGATGGACACGAATTATATTGCTTCTTGGATGGCCTTTCGGGCTATTACCAAGTAACCATCGCTCCGGAAGATCAAATCAAGACAACGTTCACATGCCATTTTGGAATGTTTACCTTTTGAAGAATGCCTTTCGGTTTGTGCAACGCACCAGCGACTTTTCAAAGGTGCATGCTCTCAATTTTTAGTGATTTTATTGATGATTTTCTTGAGGTATTCATGGATGATTTTTCAATTTTTGGGTCATCTTTTGAGAATTGTTTATCTAATTTGTCTAGAGTTTTAGAACATTGCATTGAGAAGAAGCTAACTTTGAGTTGAGAGAAATTCCATTTTATGGTAAAAAGTGGTACTGTTCTAGGTCATGTTGTTTCTAAAAAGGGGTGGAGGTTGATAAACCAAAAATAGATGTGATTGAAACCCTCCCCCACCCCCCCTCGAGATGTTAAGGGAATTAGGAGTTTTCTTGGTCATGCAGGTTTTTATAGACGTTTTATCAAAAAAAAATTCAAAAATAAGTCGTCCAGTTTGCAAACTGTTGACTTTAGACACTCCTTTCGTTTTTAATGAAGAATGCATGAACGCATTTAATGAGCTAAAAGAGAGTCGTACTTCTGCCCCTGTGGTTGTTGCTCCCGATTGGACTCTACCTTTTGAAATAATGTGTGATGCTTCTAATGAAGCGGTGGGGTCCGTTTTGGGGCAATGTGTGGATAAATTGCTTAGGGTAATCTATTATGCTAGTTATATGCTAAACGACGCCCAACGTAATTACACCACAACTGAAAAAGAATTATTGGCAGTTGTATTTTCACTTGATAAATTTAGATCGTATATAGTTGGAGCCAAAGTAATTGTACATATGGATCATGCTGCATTGCATCATTTATTTTCTAAACCCCAAAGTAAACAACGTCTTATTAGATGAATTTTATTGCTGCAAGAATTTGATGTGGAAATAAAAGATAGACGAGGTTGTGAAAATGTTGTAGCTGATCATTTGTCTAGAATGATAATTGAGGAGAACGAGAGCGAGAAATTTATGATTAACGATCTATTCCCTTATGAGAATGCTTTTAATCTTGAGCAATTAATTACTCCTTGGTATGTTGATATTGTAAATTATCTTGTTTGCAAAATTATACCTAACCATTTATCCTACCAAGAATGGAAGAGATTTTTTAGTAAATGCAGGGACTACTTTTGGGATGACCCCTATGTGTTCAAACGCTGAAAGGCTGGGCTTAACAGAAGATGCGTTCCAAATGATGAAATGGGGAGCATTCTGCAATTTTGCCATGACCATGGAGGGCATTTTGGATCTCAAAAGACAGCATTCAAGGTGTTACAAGCTCGATTCTATTGGCCAAGTCTATTTGCCGATGCATTCGAGTATTGCAAAATGTGCGACAACTGCCAACGAACCGGCAACATAGGGAAGCGAGGTGAAATGCCGCAAGTACCTAATCAAGTAGTGGAAATTTCCGACTTATGGGGAATAGATTTCATGGAACCCTTTCCTAAAAGCGGAGATTTCGAGTATATTCTGGTCGGTGTCGACTATATATCCAAATGGGTGGAAGCGATCCTAGCTGGAAGAGCTAATGCAGAGGTCATTCTTAAATTTCTCCAATAAAATAATTTTAGTAGATTCGGAGTGCCGAAATCAATTATAAGTGATGGAGGAAGCCATTTTTGCAACCAAGCATTTGCAAGGCTGATGACGAAATATGGGGTCCGACACAAGGTAGCTACGCCATACCACCCTCACTTGTCTGGACAAATCGAAACGAGCAATCGTCAGCTAAAGGCTATCCTCGAGAAGACAGTTGGATCAAGTCGGAAGGATTGGGCTATTAAACTTGTCGACGCACTGTGGGCCTATCGACGGCATATAAGACAGTTCTTGGTATGAGTCCTTTTCAGCTCGTCTATGGGAAGGCGTGTCATTTGCCCGTTGAGTTAGAGCGCCGAGATAGCTGGGCCATTCGCAAGTTAAACATGAACTATGATGAGGCGCAAGTTAAACATGAATTATGATGAGGCGGGCGAGTATAGGAAGCTAGAGTTGACTGAGCTTGAGGAAATAAGAAAAAAGTCTTATGATGATACAAGGAAACAAAAGAAGATAACAAAAATACGCCACGACCGAAGACTCGTTAACAAGCATTTGGAGGTAGGTAAGATGGCTCTAGTCTATAACTCGAGATTGAAACTTTTTCCAAGAAGATTGAAGTCAAGATGGAGTGGCCCGTTTGTGATTAAAGAAATCAACGAGTTCGGAGCGGTCACCCTTTACGACGAAAAGCGAGACGTAACGTTTCAAGTTAACGGACATCGAGTTAAGTTATATCATAACGGAGAGGCAACGAGTCAAGATCGTGAGACGACGAAGATAGTGGACCCGCCTCCGCTTACAAATTAATCACAAATACTCGCGTCGAGCAAGCAACGTTAAAAGATGCGCTTCTTGGGAGGCAACCCAAGCTATTTTCTTTTCTAACCCTTGTATTTCTTTTTAGTTATTTCTTTATTTTTCTATTTTCATTTGTTTTATATTTATGAAACAGGATTTATGTTGTCACGGAGTAATCAATTCGCGGAACAGAAAACGAAAAATTCAATTTGGTGGCCAACACACCAATCGCGTCGACTGACGCCCGGAATTTGGAAATTTTGGGCTGCGATTTTTGGGTATTTTATTCCCAATAGGTAAGTGATTTTATGGTGATTTTTTGCACGAGATTTGGCTGGTTTTGGAGTCTAGATCTATTACCTTAGGAGAGTTCTAAATAGAATAGGAAACTTAATATCTCTTCCCTTATTTATAATTTGGGTAAGTCTAGGAATCCAATTTTCAAGAGCTTTTATTTCCTATATAAACCACCCCCCTTGCACTCTTTATTTCATTATTTTCTTGTATTCTAAGCCTCCTTATACCAAATAAATTTAATTCTCAAAGCCTTTCAACACCATGAGGCCAATTCCAAAAGAAACCAACAACCATAAAAATAGGTGGATGTTGAGGAAGGGGCATGAAGAATAATTGGACCAGCTTCAAGTTGAAATCGAAAGATGAAGGATAGGGTTGGTGGTTGTCGAATGGATGAAGTCCATTACACCCTCCATATCGACGCATTGAAGGATCAATTGAGGAGATCAGAAGAAATCATCGAGTGGTTGAGGGACATGAATCTCCAACTAAGGGGCACCATCAGAGATTTGAGGGGAATAGGGCATGATCTCGAGCAAAGGAAGGAGAACCCTAAGGAGCATGACATGTCCATGGATGAGCTTCACGACGAGCTTCTCATGGCTAGAGAGATAATTGCGAAGTTAACCAAGCAACATACTAATATGTTATGGGGCGAAGCTGAATTTGCAAGCGAGATTGCCTTTAGGGACAAGTGCCTCGAAGAGAAAGAGGCCGAAATAGACGGAGTAGTGATACATGGGATGGGTCTCATACGACAGAATTACGACATCCGTGAGGAGAAATTCGTGCTCTTACGCCGAATTGAGGAGCCGGAGGCCCAAATCAAGAATCTAAACGAGGGGAACGCGGCACACGAATGGAACATGGGATACTGGAAGCAGTGTTTGGATGAAGCTAACAAGAAGATTGCCGCACCGGAGAATTTACGCAATAGATCCCCTTAGATTCGTAGGATGTTGCCACTAGCTATTTATTTAAGTTTTTCCATTATCGAGTCATAGGATTCTCCTCCTACTCTATCCTGTTTATTTATTGGCAATTTTAATTTTATTAAGTTGTCTACGTGTTTCGAATCAGCATTAATAAAATTTTTATTTTTCACACGTCCCTTGTCTTTAAATATTTATTCGGTTATACCATGGATGTTTTTGATTTTCTTGTAAGATTGTGAAGTTTATCCATGGTTAACGATCATTTAGCGGTAAGGTTAGCAGTTCGAAAACAAAACTGACAATTTTGACTCCGAAGGTGCTTCGATCGATGCTACCTTCCCTCGGCATCGATGCTAGCCAGGGCGCGCGTGGTGGTCGGTGGTGATCAGCAGAGTCAATGGTGCACGTCGCCCGATGCGTTCCGGAACTAATCGACGGTCGTCCCTACTTGTTTGATGGAACAATGGCCCCTTGCTCCGCCGCTTGCTGATGGGCCGTGAAAGTAATTTTCTGTGTTTTATTACTGCTGATGAACACTATTTTTCTTGTTTGTTTTTATTTGTTATTCTACGTTTACTCATTATTTTGAATGTTTTGTTTTAAGGACAAATCCAATCACAAGCCTCTAGACAACGGGAAATTGCACGGCTTCAATTGGGGAAATTCGACCATTAATTTTCACGGACGTTTTTCCTACTCCTATCCTCTTTTGATTTTTTTTTCTCTATATTTATGGCAATCAGGGGATTGCCGAGTTTTTAGAGAGGGGGATGGTCGAGTATGATTGAAATTCATGTGCAATTTAAATATTTTTACGTGATGGATTGCTATTTCTGCACTGAATTGTGTATTTATGGCATGCCTGTCAAAGTTAGCTAAGTATGATTTGAGGTTCTAGTCTTTTGAGCGTACATAAGTATTATTTATATTGTAAAATGATACTTGGACGCAATTTATTTTGCAAAAACCTTAAAAGCAGCGTCAATTCAAAACATTTTCATGCGAAAGCCAGTGAGTAGCATGAGTGATTATCGTCATTGCATGTGCTTGAATAAGTTTCAGTCTTGATATCTCTTTGAAACCGTTGTGTGAAGTTGACTTTAAAAATGACGTTAAGGCACATAAAAAACCCTATTCCGGCCATATCCACATATTTGTAGCAACTATAAATTCCAAATGAACCAATCACATCCAAAATATCCATGCCTATAGCCATGAGTGTTTTTTTTCTTTTTTGAGTTGACCCTTACAACCCATTAAAAGCGTGGGGTAGGAGTTCGTTATTTTTATTGGTTATTAGAGTTTTGGAATTTTTATTAGGAATTTATGATTTTATGAATTTTTGTAATAAAAGACCACCACCCGAAAAAGGAAAAAAAAATATGACCCTATAAAAAAAGAGAGAATAAAATAGGGATAAAATAAAAAAAAAGAAAAGAAAAGAAGGATGGTGAATCTTGGTGAATCGTGTTGCCTATGCGCTTTATAAAGGCGTGTGTTTTATTGTTTATTTTCTTATGAAGCCTAATGTTTAAAAGGCAATGATTTGAGTTGTAATAAGGAAGCATATAATAAGCTTCAATTGTGATTAAGTGGTTGAGCAAAAGTCGGTTTAGAGTTTTGAGTTGAGAAATAGCCTATGTTTAAAGGCTACGTTATGAGTGTTTAGTTAGGTTTTATTTTTGAACGAGGTGAAGCAAATTGCTTCATGATTAGATTAGGTTGAGTGAGTTATTGATCATGTTAGATCATGAGTTAGCCACACGACTTATATATTCCATACCCATCCAAAGAGCCTTACATTACAACCCGAAAAGACCTTTTCTGATTCTTAGTTTGATAACACACTTAATTTGCGGTTAAAAAGAGATTGATTTTCGATTCTTGTTTATTGCGCATGTATTTGTATGATTTGAGTGTATACACGTTCCATGCAGAAAATACTTGAGTGCTTTGAGCGTACATCCATATATATTACCTTTTGAGAGAATGCATGAATTTGATTTTGGAGCGACAAAGTAATAAGTATGGAGTGTTTGAAGTTGCATTACAAGTATCTATATTTTCAAAATTATCTATGTAGCATCGCACGATTCATTGCTTGGATTGATTTTCATTCTTACTATACTTCGAATCTATCGTTCGTTCGAGGACAAACAAACCAATTAAGCGTGGGGTAGTTGATTAACACATATTTGTCCTTATTTTTTATTAGCATTTTAGTTAGTTTTCTTATTATTTTTGGTATAAGTTGGATAGTTTAAGCTTAATTCCGTATTTTTATACTTCCAGCTTATTTTACCTTATTTTGGTCGTAATTGATGAGAATAGGTGATTATTCATTATTTTTCACCTTACAGCTAAGTAACCGGAAGAGTTCAGCGCATGAACAGATGAAGTTTGATGTTCGAGAGTCGAGAACGAACATTTCGGTGAAAGAGTAGCAGAAAGATCAAGAGAATGAGATGTGCAGTGAATCTGCATCGGTCGACGCAGGCGTCAACGCGACTCTTCCCACGACGATCGACACTATGTCGATGCCAAGACGACATAAATCTCTGAAGCGTCGATCCATAGGTGCGTCAGTCGATACCCAAGTTGACGTAACTCTCTGTAGCATCGATCCATTCCCATGTCGATCGATGCCTCTGCACAATCTACGCAAGCACACCGGACATGTCGACGCCGAACTCCTGTTCGTGACGATCGACACGCAGTCGACGCGACGGCCTAGAAATGGATTTTAGGGTTTCTTATGCTCCAAGCCAAGGGAAAACTATAAAAGCCCTTCTCCCAATCCGTTCCACAACACATGATACACCACTACAACCCTACTTACGCTCCTTCAGCTCTAAAACAACGCACCGTAACATTCCATAACAACACAGAAGATCGATATCGGAGATTCAAGAGTCACGAGTTCCAAGCTCCAATCGTTAGTTCGAGACTCGATTTTCGGCCAACATCTACGCAATCTCTCCGGATTAACTGGAAAATTTACTGCACTTCTTAGTTTAAATAAGTATTCTAAACTCTTTATTTGCTTTCTTAGTTTAATTTATGCAACTTAGTAGACCTTTTTCGATTATTGTTCTTGAATCATTTTATGCTCCAAACCCTAGATACTTTTGATATTCGAGTTCGTAATCATTCATTTTGGTTTAATTGATGTTTGGTCATTGTTCATGCTTGGATAATTCATTCCGTTTATTCTACGCTTTAGATAATTGCTTTTCGATTATGCTAGTTAATCTTGTTTGAGTTCTTAGATTAATTTCTCGAATTTACATGTTCTAGCTGCTGAATTAGATTACATAATTTTAATTAATGTTCATGCGTTTCAATTCCTTAGATAATCAAAACAATCAAAATCATTCCTCCCCTCCCCCCCCATTTGTATAAGTTACTTTGATTGAACGAACTATTTGAGATTCCAATTGTATGTTCCTAGAGAGACGACTCGAGTTAGCTTTGCCAACCTACACGCGATCCCGTCCTCTTGCGGGCAAGCTATTGAATTTCTGACAAATATTTATAAGTAGGCACACACAAAAAGCTTGAATCAGTCAAGCATTTCAAGAAAGGTCCAAAACGCGACCTCTTGTACAATTCATCATTTATGACACAAAATCGAGCCTCTGTCTTGGCTTCTTTTGTCGACAACCGTACTTCACCTTCTTTTGATTTAACAAGAACGTCCCAGATGGGCATACGCCAGTTATCTATAACTTCGAGCTCCATTATTTCCTTCCCCTTATCCACACTACTATGGTTTAACTCCATTAGCGTAATTTCTAAGTATCACAAGTCCCTAATGCACCTGCAATCCGAGCGAGCTGATCAGCTCGAGTGTTATCATCCCGCGGCAAATGTTCCAGTTTAAATTCCTCAAAGCGTACAACCTCTTCTCGCAATTTCTTTAAGTACACCGCCATGCGTTCTTCTTTTGCTTCAAGAAACCCGTCGAACTGATGAGCTACCAATTGAGAATCCGTATATGCCCATACTTTTCTTGCTCCCAGATCGCTTGCCATTTTCATACCTTGTAATACCGCTTCATACTCAGCCTCATTATTAGACGCCTTGTATCCCAGTTTTATTGCAAACTCCAAATTTTTCCCTTCCAGGATGGTTAACACAATCCCTAGCCCTGCTCCTTATATCATAGTTGATCCATCAGTATTCAATAACCATAACTTTTTTCACCATCAACTCCTGCAGGAAATCCGCCAACACTTGCGCTTTGTTAGCCGCCCTAGGTTCGTATACTACATCATATTTACTCTGATCCACACCCCATTTCACCAGCCTCCAGACACGTTTAGATTACTTAGGACTTGCTTGAGAGCTAGGTTAGTACGTCCTTCACCTTGTGTCTCAAAAAGTATGGCCTCAATTTCCTTGTTGTACAAATTAGCGCAAAACCTCCCTTCTCCAGCTCCGAATAATTCGACTCAGCACCTCGCAGCATTCTACTAATATAATAGATAGGTTTCTAGATACTCGCATCCTCTCTGATGAGCATCAAACTCATTGCGACCTCTCCGACCGATATATACAAGATCAGGTCTTCCCCCAGCATCGTCTTAGTCAACAGTGGTATCTTGGCTATGTATTATTTCATCTTATCAAATGCGCCCGCCGCTTCCTTGGTCCATTCGAAATTGGACCCTTTTCTGAGTGCCCTGAAAAAGGGGACACCCTTCACTTCCGACTTAGAAGTAAAACGATTGAGACCTGCAATCCGACCTGTGAGCACCTGTACGTCGCGCACCATTTGAAGATGTGGCATTTCCAAAACAGCCCACACCTTTTCCAGGATAACCTCGATACCTTTCTTCGTCACCATATATCTAAAAATATTTTCCAGATCGCACACCAAACGCAAACTTCTTTTGATTGAGCTTCATCCCGTACTGCCTTAGTATAAGAAAAGTTTTTCTCAAGTCCTCCACATGGGACTCTGCTTTCTTTCTCTTCACCAGCATATCATCGACGTAAACCTCCATAGTGGACCCCCAACAGGTCCTTGAACATTCTGTCCACCAATCTCTGATAGGTCGCCACTGCATTTTTCAGACCAAAGGGCATATACATAAAATAGTATGTTCCCGTTGAAGTAACAAAGATCACCTTAGGTTGATCCTCCTTTGCAAGAGGTATTTAATGATACCCTTGTGAAGCGTCCATCATACTTAATAGCTCGCATCCTGAGGTTGAATCCACTAACTGATCAATTCGCGGAAGAGGATAATGATCCTTTGGACATGCCTTATTTAAATCACAAAAATCCACACACACCCTCCACTCCTGCCCTGGTTTACGTACCATTACAACATTAGATAAGTATTCTAGAAATTGGATCTCTCAAATGTGGCCCGCTTTTAACAATTTCTGCACCTCCTCTTCAATTATCTTGTCCAGTTCAGGCTCAAAATGCCTTCTCTTTTGCTTGACCAACCTTGCCTCCGAATCTGCATTCAGATGATGTTACACAACCTCCGGGGATACTCCTGTCAATTCTCCATCCTCAAAAGTAATAACGTCCCAAAATCCCCTCAATAATTTTATCAACTCTTCTCTCAGTGTTTCTGCCATCAAGGTTTCAATTTTCGTACTGTACCTCGGGCGACCTTCTTCTAACGAAATTTCCATCAACTCCTCATGTGACCGAACAAGTTTCTCTTGTTCTTTCATTTTTTTTGACACTAAGTACACCCTCCGGCACCTCTTCATCTCTTTCTCGCTTATTATCACTCAAGCCCTTTCTGACTGTCATCTGGTAACACGACCTTGCGACCTGCTGTTTAGAGACAACTTCCCCCACTTTATCTCCCACCAGGTACTTGATAGTCATGTGATATGTTGATGTTACTGACTGGAATGCATTAAGGGCAGGTCGGCCTAATATTGCATTATACGCCGACCTCCCACGGACTATCAAGCTTTTACAATTTTCTTTGCCTGTAACTCATCTCTTCCTAACACCACTTCAAGTGTTATCTTTCCCTCCGTAATCACATGCGCTCCATTAAATGCGTATATGGGCGTATTCACAGGTTGCACTCTCGTTCCCAACTTCATTTGCTCCAGGCAATCTGTGTATATTATGTTGACTGAGCTCCCATTATCTACAAAAATCATCCCGACCTCATACCTCGTGATCTTAGCTTCAATTACTAACGCGTCGTTATGATCCTCCTGAAGCCTGCGTCGTTCATTAGGATAAAAAGATATGATCTGTCCTGTTCTCTGTGGTCGTCAACTTATACTAGCGACCTCCCATGTTCCAGGACGAGTTGATTTGACATGTTTCTTTCGTGTGTTATTGGTATCACCATCCGTTGGTCCGCCTGAAATTATGCTTATTCTCCCCTTCTTCCTTCTTGGGCCATTATGTCTCTGATTTCCTTGTTGTGGCTGCCTCTCGGCCTGATCTTGAGGTGGGTCTCTTGGCGGTGGCGGGGGCAATGATTGCCTTGATTCTATAGGTTCTCTATCTTTGTAAATGACCTCCTTCAGATGTCCGGCTTTTATGAGCCTCTAGATCTCTTCCATAAGATTCCTGCACTTCTCCGTGGAATGTCCGTAGTTATTATGAAACTAACAAAAGAAATCCGGCTTGGGATTAGTAGGGAGCTGCGTGCGAGTTTCCAGCCATTTTATATCATTTGGTATAAGGCACTCCATGATAGTAAATACTTTAGCCTGAGGATAGATCAATGGTTGAAAGAAAACTAGCGAGCTCATGGCGAGCTGATATAATGAAGGGCGAGCTATCATAAGATGACTAAAGGAAAATGTACTGTAGATAATTTTTTTTTATGATCTATTTCATATCAAACATCAATGAATTACACGACCATTTATAGAAACATAGCTGACTAGGGTTGCCCTAGATCCTATGGTCAGATCTGATATAGTACATATGATAACGGCTAGCTATGATCATGTGGCTAACATTGCTACAGTACCATTGATAGCTGTGGCAGACTGGACTGTACTATGTTAGGGTTGACGTCATCCGACATGATGTAGGCTCCATGCAGACTTCTGATGCTGAGACCCGTCAGGTCGGTTTTCACTTGCCTTGATTACATCAGGTCACAATCCATGCGACCTGAATTTATTAGGTCACCAATCTCGCGACCTGAGGTTATCAGGTCGCCATGTCATTCTGTAATCATGCGACATGTACCCATCAGGTCGTTGTGACTTATATTATCGTTTAACACGGCCCCTCAATTTGAACGAGCTCTTGGGCATGATTCTCAATCTATATCTAAGCTTGGTGAAGAATTGTTCGCTTAAAGGTTTTGTCAGAATATCTGCTATCTGCTCTGAAGAAGGAACATATTGTACTACGAGCTGTTATGAAAGAATTTTGTCTCTACCAAAATGAAGATCTAATTCGATGTGCTTGGTTCTTGCATGTAGGACAGGATTTGATGCTAGGATAATCATGCTCAGATTATCTACCCATATTGTAGGTGTGCGAGCTGATCCAATTTTCAAATCCTCGAGCAGATATCCTATCCAGGTCATCTCTGCCGCAGTGTTCGCTAAACTCCTGTATTCTGCTTCAGTGCTTGACCTCGACGCAAAACCTTATTTCTTTGAACTCCATGATACAAGATTATTGCCAAGATAGACACAGGAACCACTAACAGATTTCCTATCATCGAGGTCGGCTACCCATTCAGAGTCAGAAAAACCAGTCAGAAGAAAATTTGGAGCTTTTGTTATTCTTAATCCATGGTCAATATTGCCTGCCAAGTATCTCAGAATTTGCTTCGGTGCTCGCCAGCTCGTGTTTAATAGATTATCCATGAATTGACTAGCTTTGTTAACACTGAAGGAAATTTTAGGTCGCGTAATAGTGACATATTGTAGACCTCCAACTAGACTTCTGTAAAGAGTAGGGTTTATGACTGTGCTGCTTCCCTTGAATCTGGACAGGTTGTTTGAAGTAATCATTGGAGTGGGAACCGGTCTAGATGAGGTGATATCAGTGGATGAGGTGAAGTGGATTCCCAAAAACTGTTTAACATTGCCCAGTTCTTTCAGTGATAGAACCTTCTTCAAGTTGGTAACTAATGAAGCGACCTCATTCTCGTCGCTCCCTGTGATCAGTATGTCATCTACATAGATGAGGAGATAAATTCTTGACCCATTTTTCAACCTGTAAAAAAGAGAAGCATCAGCTTTTGAACCTTTGAATCCAAGACCTTGGAGTATTCCTTGAGTCTTGCCGAACCATGCTCTGGAGGCCTGTTTAAGCCCATAAATGGCTTTGGTGAGCCTGAATACAAGCTGTTTGTCTTTTTGTTCAAAACCGGGAGGTTATTTCATGTAAATCACTTCCTGTAGGTCGCCATGCAGGAATGCATTATTAATATCAAGATGATTAATATCTCATACCCAAGAAACAGCAATGCTCATTATTATCCTTATTGTTGTTGTCTTGACAACTGGACTGAAAGTTTCAGAGAAATCAAAACCAGCTCGCTGAGAGAAACCTTGAGCAACCAATCGTGCTTTGTGTCTAGCAACTGATACATCAGTGTTTCTCTTGGTTTTAAATACCCATCTGCAACCAATTATGTTTCTCCCCTCAGGTGCTGGAACCAAAGTCCAAGTGCGATTTTAATTAGAGCATTGTATTCAGCCTGCATAGCCTGTTTTCAAACTCCAATCTTAAGGGCTTGGTGAGAATTCAATGGTTCATCATCCTCATTGATGACTTCAGTAGAGAGTATTTTAGGTTTGTGAATGCCAGCTTTTGACCTGGTCAGCATGGGATGGAAATTTTGAGGTGGACATGGTGGAGAAGGATTAGAGTGATCAGGAGAAAGAGGTGGTAATTGCACAACGAGGGGAACCATAGTGCTAGAGCTTTGAGGTGTGTTGCAGTGATTTCCTGTAGGTGATTGGTGAGAAGGAGGAGCATAATCGGGCAAAGAGACTAGAGATTTGGGAACATTATTCAGAGGTGTGGGTGATGTATTTGCTTGAGAAGATAGGATGGTAAGAGTATGGTATTGAGGTGTTGAGAGATATGGGTGGCAGGGGTGACAAGCTGTAGTGTGGAGAGTTAGCGACCTGTTTAGACCTGTATGGGAATTCATGCTCACTGAACACAACATTTCTGGAGATTATTACCTTCCAAGAAGGTAATGGAACTTTGTAACCTTTGTACTGAGTGTTGTAACCAAGAAAAGTAAATGGAGCCGACCTGTATTGAAGTTTGTGAGAATTATAGGGTCTGATGTGCGAATAGCAGAGACAACCAAAAACCTTAAGAAAGTTGTAATCAGGTCTCTGATTGAAGAGACACTCAAGAGGAGTTTTAAAAAGATTTGTTTTGCAAGGGACTCTGTTAATAATGTAGGCAGAAGTAGTGAAGGCATCATCCCAAAATCTAAGAGGTAGGTTTGAGTGAGCAAACAAAGACAATCTCATCTCCACGATATGCCTATGTTTCCTTTCAGACACTCCATTATGTCCTGGTGTATAAGGGTAAGATATCCAATGATTTATACCATTATCTTGAAAAACCTTAGCAAGATGTTTATATTCAGTCCCACCATCTGATTGGAAGGTTTTGATCTTGCTGTTTAGTTTATTTTCAACAAGGTTTTTAAAATGGACAAAGGCATCTGAAACTTCTTATTTGGACTTTAGAAGATAAATCCACGTATATCTAATAAAATGATCGATAAAGTTAACGTATTAAAGAAAATCATTTTTGATTTGATAGGGGCAGGTCCCTAGAGGTAGGAGTGGATAAGTTCAAGAGGTTGAGAACTAGTAAAATGAGAGTTAGGAAAATGATGCATGTGACTCTTTGCTAGCATACAAGCGGAACACAAAGATAAACTTTTATTATTGCTGTTATAAGGGATATTGCAGCTTTTCAGAGCTTTATCTATTACATCTTGACTAGAGTGACCTAATCTAGAATGACATAGATCAAAAACAGGCTCTTTATTCTGAGAACTTGAAACAAGGTAAGTTTGAGCAGGTCGCATAACGAAAGGTGGTGCAGATGAAGGATGATAAGTGGCTGGCTTGGTGGTATGTAGATGAAAATGATATAGTCCATCTTTAACTGTCCCTTTGAGCAAGATGGCCTTGGTGGTTTAATCCTTAATGAGACAATAAGAAGGAAGGAATTCAAAAAAGACATTATTATCAGAGGCAAGATTGGAAACGCTGAGCAAATTTTTAGTGATTGAGGGAACATGAAGTAGATTCTTGAGTAAAAAGGTTTTAGAAGTGAGAGGAGTTTTGAGAAAGGAGTTACCAATGTGGGTAATGTTCACTCCATCTCTATTTCCCATTTGGATCTTGTTCCCTATAGTTCTAAGGCCACATTTAGATTTGCGAGGTCATTTGTCACGTGCGCAGTTGCTCCAGAGTCAGGAAACCAGAGAGTATCAGTATCATAGTTCGAATGCGAGCTCATGCTTCCAGCATTCCCGAACTGTGCCATGTGCAGTGAAGGGTTTCGAACTGACTGCTGGTTAGACTGAGTGTTAGTATAGGAGTTGTCATTCCTATACCAGCACCTATTTGCTGTGTGTCCAGAAATATAGCAGATCTGGCAGACAATCCTATCTCGTCCATTCGATCTTCCTCCGCGACCTCTTCTTCCTCCCCTACTACCTCTGAAACCGTTTCTGCCTCCTCCTCGACAACTTGAGCTTCCTATGTTCTATTGATAATTGCTGTTGACTCTTGCAGCGTTGACCTGTATTGCAGCATTGAAAGATGGTTGAGACCCTTCTGTATTGGCATACGAGGTATTGTTGTTGTTGGTTTCTAATCTGGCCTCGTAGCTGAGTAAAAGAGCATGCATCTCGGCTTTTGTGTAAGGCTGCGGCCTGGACGTCACATTAACCATCACTGAGTCATACTCGCTTCCTAGTCCATCTAAAATATGCAAGATCTGATCCTTTTCAGAGATCTTGTTCCCTGCGGAAGCTAAAACATCACAACAAGACTTCATCTTTCCCAAGTATTCTTTCATAGACAAGGCATTCTTTCTCAAAAACTGCAACATTATCCTATACTGCATTATCTTGGCTTAAGACTGCGTGGCAAAACTGTTCTCAAGAGCAGACCATATTTCTTATGATGTATTGAAACCAACAGTTAAAACAAGAATACTCTCACTTAAAGAGGACAGGATCTATGAGGCTAAGATTTGATCTTGCTTTTCCCATGTAGAAAAGAGAGGGTTTGTTTGATTTTCTCCTTCATCAGTTAAAAACTGTGGTGGAGCTATAGGTCCTTCTTAATGAATGTTTCAACACCATCGCCTTTGATGGTCGTCAAGGCTTGTTGTCTCCAGATCAAGTAATTATTTTCATCTAATTTTGTTGAAATGAGCTGACTTTGGGGATAAACGATTGGGGGTAGAGATGAGGAGGTTCGGGTTGAGGAGGAAGAGCTATTGTGAGACACTTTGCAAAAGGAAAACAGAGTCAAGCCCTCAAACCTGCTCTGATACCATGAAAGAAAACTAGCGAGCTCATGGCGAGCTGATATAATGAAGGGCGAGCTATCATAAGATGAGTAAAGAAAAATGTACTGTATATATATTTTTTTGGTGATCTATTTCATATCAAACATCAATGAATTACACGACCATTTATAGCAACATATCTAACTAGGGTTGCCCTAGATCCTATGGTCAGATTTGACATAGTACATATGATAACGGCTAGCTATGATCATGTGGCTAACATTACTACAGTACCACTGACAGTTGTGGCATACTGGACTGTACTATGTTAGGGTTGATGTTATCCGACGTGATGTAGGCTCCATGGAGACTTCTGATGCTGAGACCTGTTAGGTCGGTTTTCACTTGCCTTGATTACATCAGATCGCAATCCATGCGACCTGAATTTATTAGGTCGCCAATCTCGCGACCTGAGGTTATCAGGTCGCCATGTCATTCTGTAGTCATGCGATCTGTACCCATCAGGTCGCTGTGACTTATATTGTCGTTTAACAGTGGTGTAAAATCCTCGTCTCTCCAGTTTCTCATATCTACTTCAGACTTTGCTCTCGTCGTGAGACCTGGGGATAGGAGCCCGCGCACTACCCTTCTGGGCTCCCTTCTAACTTCCCTTTTCGATATACTACCTCCGGCCTCTGCGATCTCCACACCAAATCATAAACAATGCTCCTCCTCTACCTCCTCTACTTGTATGTATTTATTGCACCTTTCCAAGACTTCATCGTATGTTCGTTCCACTTTCTTGACCAAAGATTTGCGTAAATCCTCCCTCCTCAATCCTTGATGCAATGCTCCTACCTTCATTTCATCGGTGGCAGTGGGTACCTCTAACGTGGATTGGTGAACCTGTTGAGATATTGTTTCAAGGTTTTATCAGGTCGCTGCACCATTGTAAAGAGTGACTGTGCAGTCTTCGTATTTTGCCTCACGTTGAAAAATTATTTTAAAAAAGCTGCTCGCAGCACCCGAAAGCTGGTAATTTTTCCTTTCGTCAATTGATAAAACTAATTTTGGGCAATTCCTCTCAGGGTAGATACAAAGACCAGGCATGCCACAACATCCGTATATCCGTGTAACATCATCTCATTCTCAAAGAGTTGCAGATGCTCTACTGGATCCGTCGCCCCACGATATTGGAATCCCAACTTCTTATATCACTTAGGTAGCACATCTCGTAATATATCATGCAAAAAAGAATGTCCTTTATCTTCGTCAAACCAAACAGATTGGTTACCAAAAATAGGGGGTACTAACCTCAAATCTGAGATAGACGACCTGGATATCTTCCGATTACGTCACAGCGACCTGGTTGATCTCCAAAAAGCCTCCTGGCGACCTAACCGGTCCTGCAAAAGAACACCCTCAGCCAAGGTGGTGGACGGTCCCGGCGAATGTCCTCCAATGCTTAAGTCAGATAGTGTGAGAGATATTTCGAGAGCGCAAAGTAGGATTAATTCTACTTAAAATAAAGAGAGGCTTTCACTCCTTTATATAAGCAAGAGAAGTGTTCCCCAAATTAGGGTTACCTTCTCCCACTAAATTCCATAAATACCATGACCGATTTAAAATTAGGATTTCTCTTATATGCTAAGTTCTCATAAATAATAAATCTCTCGTTGAATGACCAGAATAGGCCTGGGCCTGTGATTTTTTTAATATAATTCGTTGGACCCCACAATACCATCCATATTAGCCCATTCGGGCCCAATATTTACAAAGTCCAATACTGAGCTACCAGATAACGCCGAGTTAACAAACAATAAGAGGTCGCTACCCTATATGAGAGTTCACCCTCATATTTCAGGTCGCTATTCTAAAAATCAGCTCGCCACCTCTCAGAAGAAATGTTCATTCCGAGAAATGAGAGCGCTTTCCATAAATACCGACATATAACTTACATGAATATTTAGTGTCGTATCATATAAACATTAGGAGATTCGGTTTAATCGTTTAAACTGAACCCCCAGAATCACTACAGTCTCGTGACAGTGCAAGTGCATGTAGCCATCAACTTTAAAATGTAATGCAATTAATGCTGTAGTATTTTAGATAATAGAATTGACAGGACATAAAAGATTCACCCCGACGAAATTAGAGTTGGTGATCAAAAGGCGAGGAGCTGTAACATTTTGACCAAAATCTAACGTATACATATTAAATAATAAAAAATTGATAAATTCGTTAAAAGGCGAGCAAAATGGAATTTCAAATAATTGTATAAAAAAACAAGAGAGAGAGAGACTAGCATTCACGTTTGTTTTATTACAATTGTATAAAAATATACTATTACATTATAATATATAGGTTAAAGTTTAATTATAATCCAAGGGTGCATGATTAATCATTTAATGTCGGGTCATTAGCATACCATGAACTTCATTCGATGTCTATCAAGTTCAATAATAATAAGGGAATAAGACTTAAAAAGAAAATTTAGGATACAATTGTACAGACAAATGAACATGACAAAAATCATTTGTTTTTTTTGTTTTTTTTTATAGAGTTGGGCTAGGTGGAATCGGCTAATCCAAACACAACCCTAATCAATATATCCAAAATAAATATTACTCCCTTCATCTATACAAGATAATTATGCAGAGAAAATGTGCAGATTAAGAAGATAAAATAAATATAAATAGAATTTGAAATATTTAGTATTTTAATAAACAAAGTAATTTAAATAGGGATTTTAATTATTTTTTTTTCAATGATACCTATTTTTATGTACAAGTAAGTATAAATGGTTGTCTTTCATTATTTATTGAATATGGCATGACATGGAGGAAAAGGGATACTGGAAAAGAACACAAACCCAGAGATATACGGAGTACCAAACAAGAGCCACTTTACTTGGACTCATGGGGATCCGTTTTGAAGCAACAAAAATTCCTTCAAACATGATTAAAAAAACAAGAAAAAATAAATAAAAATAAAGCTAAAGATGATCACTTTTCCCTATTCCCATGGGGAAGATTTGTCTTTCCCTTTACCATCACCACTCAACATTTTGATCTCGAATCTTCACTCTCTTTCTCTCTACTCTCTTTCCTTTTCCTCTGTTTTATCAATATCTGTCGTTCTCTTATTACCAACTGGGGATCAACCCTTCTTTTTCAGTGTTTGTCTCCATTCCAAATCTCATGCTTTTTCTACAAAATCCCACATTTTTTCTTACATCATCAAATTCCAAAAAAAATGCAAAAAAAGTAACATATGGTACAAAATTTTGTATGATTTGATGATCAAAAGCATTCTAAAAAAGAGAGCTACCTATACTTGAACCCCACAATTAGATTATAAAAAAGATGTACAACTTAAAGACAAAATATGTATATATAAAAAAAAAAAAAAAAAAACCGAATAGATATTATTCCTAAGTAATTATCGAATCAAACGGCTAGCAATAGCACGATTAGTGTCCAAACGGGTAGTTTCATACACGGGAAGTTCTTCGCAGAATCTATTGCTTCCAAACAAGGATAAATGATCGAGCTCAAATAAATCCGAACTCGAATCACTCATCCCATCATAATCATCGTCCTCGTCCTCCCCACCGTCGATTTTCCTAAACACGGAATAATCATCGCTCCTTTTACTATTATACCCCTTAAAATCATTTCTTGCACCCTCTTCAACAACTCTCCTATTCTTCTCCATTTTTCTCAACTCCAAATCCGCCAATGCTACTTGACCTCTAATTGGCAATGGGGGCTTTCCATATTTATCACTATCCTCCTCATATATGCGCCTCTGCCCGCAAGGCCTCAAATCCTCATCAACGATCACGCTCACCGGATGAAATCTGACCGTCCGTTGAGCCCCATCCCTCATTCTCTCCCTTGATCCCTGCGAATATTTGCTCAGACACGATCGCGAAAACGAAGTAGCCGATGAACAAGCTGATTGGGTCTTTGGGGACTTGGAATCATTAAAATCATTATTTTTCGATCTTTTGCCATTGGTATTGTTGAAAAGCGAATTTATAAAACTTGTTAGCCTTCCCCCTGGAGAAATAGGCTGTTTCACTTTTTTCAGATTGGCGTACAGCTTTAGAGCCCTGGATTTGTTTTTCTCATTATTTTGGTAATCACCAAACAGAGAAAAATCTTCTTGTGGATTACTTTTGTTTCCGTGGGCCGGGGCGCCGGTCCGGACAGGCTTGGGCCTTGGGGCGAAGCAAGAAACCTTAGGCTTTGTTTGGGGACCAAAAAACTCCGTATCCGACGACGAGAGCGCGCCGGAGCTGTCAGAATTAGAACTCGAAGTCGAACTGAAAAACAAAACATCATTGTTGTCTTGCAATGATGATTTGCTGTCCAATTCCGAATCTGGACATTTTTTAGGCACGGGTTTTCCATTTTTCTCCTTTTCCATCCATTTCTCAACCAAACAGGCCCTTCTGAAATTCCTTGTTTCTTCATCTTCTATGATGTTTGTTTTGGCTGCTCTGTGGCCACTCTGCTTTTTCACCAGCTTTTCTCTGTAGGCCTTAAAATCTTCGGATTTTTCGGCACCGCCGTCGATCGAACGGTAGATTTCGTCGAGAAGTGTGGAGGAAAATGATGGCATGTCTTTTTGGGTTTTTCTTGATTTGTGGTATTTTTCTTCTCTATATGGTTTTTCACAAGTATACATATTGTTTTTTTGTTGTTGTTGTTTTTTTAGTATTGGGGTATGGTTTTTTAAAGAGAAATGGTTGAAAGGAAAAGAGAAGGAGTATAAAGAGGGGAACAAAGGAGAAAGAAGATTAATTTGTAGACAAAGCTAAAGAGAGAGTGAGTAATGAAGAAGAAATTGTTGTGGAATGGAGAGATGGGAAATAGGAGTGAGAGGAATATAAAGGAGTCAGCACGCGGGGTCGATATTTAAGCCATGCCAGTTTGGCATTTTGATTCTTCATCTTTGTTGGGTTATTATTGAATTTCCCAAACATCGCCTTTTTTCCTTTTTCTGTCCCATTATTTATTTATCTTTTTAACAAAAATGGTATTGTGTGTGTATGTAATTTTATTAAATTATAGTATTTCATGTATATTATTGGAATATTATCGTTATCAAAAAATAGTACAATAATAATAGTTATTATCCATGCTGAATGCATTGATTTCGACCATACCAATTCAGGAATACAAACTTTCTATATAGTTTGAATTTGAATTTCGAAATACTAATAAATAGTACTTTGAATTTGAGCTCACTTTCTATATATTTTCATGAGAAAAATTTATTTTATCGCGTAAGTTAAGGAATCACTACTTAAAATAAAAGATAATGAACCGTAAATCCGGTAACATCATATATATATCAAAAAATAATGTTAAAATTTCACAATAAAAAAATATGTTAAAATATCACAAAACGCTATTTAAGTATATCTTAAGCAACCGAACTCACACGAATATTTGTGGACATCTATGTGTATATAGTCAATTTATTACATATACCTTAAGAAATCATGACTTATATATTTTTATATATATAATATAATAGTATATTGTAAATCTTTATATCACTGCCGTCTTAAATATAGCACACTTTTCCTCCCCAAGTTAGAGTACCTTTTTTATACATAGTTTTATACATTTACCTATGTGCCCCTCCATTTTGATATCAACAATTAATGAACGATTAATTTAAATGAATAGTATAATTAAAAAGATTTAAATATATATATATATATATATAATTTAATATTTCAACCATACTAATTATTATTTATTAATTTTCGTATAATTAAAAAAGTGTTATTTTTATGCTCATGAGGGAGTAAGAAAGTAAAATACTTACTAATTTAAAAGATAACAAATCATCTTATTATATCTCCATCATAAAATCTATGTTAAAAATGACTAGTCCGAAGTTTCTATTATAATAATATATATCAAGTTCATCATTGTTTATTTCATTGCAACTTTATTAAGAAATCTGTGCAAGTTCGTTAAAAATTAATATATTCTAGTTTGATTTTCGTATCAAATTGTACTCGAGTACATGTACAACATTTACAAGCAAGAAATCCCACATGTAAGCAAGCATATCCTAAAGACATGTAGAGAAAAGTGTTTAGGAACTGATCAAGAATGGAACCAAGTGTGTGTATAACTGTGGGGACACCGGGCACATATTCTGATCATTTCTTGAAAGTGCAATTTAGTGGGAGGCAATTACAGAACCAGTGCTGGTTTGTGTACTAATAATTTGTATCAAAAGAAAAGGTTAATGATGACTATGGAAGTTGAGATATGGTAAAGGTTAAATTTAATTGACCATGAATATGTATCTTAGTTATTTCTTTATATGTTTTTGGTAAATTTTTTATTTATTTGTTGAGGATCTACGGAATAGAATATTGTGATTCCACGTCATTAATATCATCTAACTCATGAATATCACCAGGGTCTTATGCAAATGAATTTCATGGTGCATGCATCGTATGAAAAATACTTCGCTAATAAAACTTTCAAGATTATATTTTAATTAGGACCTCATCTTGCTTGCTTCTGGCGAAGTTTATATAATAGGCATGTTCGTTGATGGGATCCCGATTGCAAGCTGTCGTTGGACACTCAATTTGACTGGGATCCGGTCCCCTGAATTGAATCTTCTGTCTTAGAATGATGTTCTCAACATCTTTGCATCATGTATGGGTGCTCATGTTTTAATAGATAGAAAATCTCACTACTCGTGGGCACTTTTCTAAGGTTAGTATAGGGTTATAAGTAGGACATATAGTCAAGCTTGGAGAACATAGTACGGGGACTTACTATATGAAAGACCGTGATTGGTGAAAGGCGCCTAGGCGTCTTAGGTAGCTGCTATCTATCAGATCTTTTCTACGAAATTATGTAGGTTGTTGAGTCGAAGCGTGGAAGGAGACTAAGTCATCGATTGTGTCGGGATTGATTTCCTACTACTAACTGAATGATAGCTACACAACCGTAAACCCTGCTGGAAATGCTTTAATCTTTTCTACTAGGTAATCTAGTATCCTTATGCATAAAGATAATCATTCGGTCATTGTGGTCAGAATCTATTATGAATTTTTCTGACCACATTCTCCATAGGGACCTCTTATCTCTTCCTTCTCCGAGCTCAGGTTATGGAATAAGGAAGCGAGAAGAAGGTATCAGCAACAACTGATTTTATTACAGGACAACTCATGATGTTCATATCGATTTTTCCTACCTCATTCTTTTGTGCCAAGAATGATAGAATTAAATCTTCTGAAGCTAATACGTAACATTTCAAGGGCTCTCCATCCTTTGGTTGAGCGAGATCTATTTAGTTAAGGAACTCTTGAGTTTAGCTCCACTTGAGACAACTGTATTTCAAACCCTTATGACTTATGGAGTTTCAAGTTCCGAATTTAACACAGTGGTTTTATACCTCTGACGAACCCGGGTGGAATTTCAACGAAGTTTCGATTTTTGTAAAAAATGAGGATATACAAAGATACCAATCGAAAGAATAAGTTTAATTGAATGTTTTTTATTCATCCGTTGAGCTAACAAATCTACAAAAAATATTTTCTAAGGAATTCAAAACATAAAATAAAAATAGAATCTTTTTATGGCAGTTCTTCCTTCTAATGACCGGCATATCTATGATTCTTTTCTTCTAAATGAAGCAACAGGCATCGGTCCGTATAAAATACAAAGAGGAGATGGTTGTGGCGTGAAGTACTCTAACGAAAGGGAACGAACTTTGTTTTGTTTTCGTGTTTATTTTATGGATTGGATCCTTTTTGCCAATGAAATGAAAACGAAGCACGTTCTGAATGTTTCTCTGATCCGAAAGTTCTCGCGAAGAGAATAAGATGTTACTCCTCCTTCCTCTGTCTTTTCTCGCCTTGCTAATCTTTCCCCATAATGTGGGTCAGACGTGGGAGGAAGAAAGATACGGCCCAAACTCCTATGGTAGATAATAGTGGGGGATTTTATGTAATGAGCGAAAGCTTGATGGAGAAATGTCGCGTGGAGGTAGAAGGCCCACGGGTCATGAACTTCTTTTCCCAGAGAAGAAGCAATGATGGTATCTAGGTAATAAGCATCGGCTGCTAACTCTTTGCCAGCAGCCGCGGTAAGACAAAGGATGCAAGCGTTATCCAGAATGATTCAGTGTAAAGAGTCTATAGGTGGATTTATAAGTCCATCGTCAAATCCCATGGCTCAACCCTGGTGGGATTCCCACCAGACCAGATAGGATAAAATCTTATGAAATAGCACCGGAGTCTTTCAAAGAGCTAACAGCTGGAAGAGTTTGATGAATTCTATGTATGGGCGATTTGGGATTAATTCAGAAATGTTACTGTCATATGTGATTACGAGCAATATACGAAGTTGGTCAAGAGGATCTATGCCGGGGGACATTGGTGCTCCTTGAAACATGCCTTTCCGGTGGGTTGTTCCTTTATCTGTCTTTTCCATCCAGTGTTCGCACTGCATTAGAAAATCCTTATCTTCGATCTCTTTGCGCAAAGAAATAAAGAATTCTTGGCATGAATGCTTCATATAAATATCGCAAATCTTTGATTGGGAAGTTTATATAAAAAAGTTAGATCAAAGACTCGCATGAAATGATTGTTAAGCAAATTTCTCAGTAAACAATAGCTCATTGGTATTCCACCAATTTCGTTGGACCAATCTTAAAGATCCCAATCTTCCTAGTGATATGCGGGACAAACATCGTTATAAGTTGTCCAAGTTGCCAAGAAATAGTTCCTTTTCACGAGTAAGAGATCGATATATTTCCACTCCCCCTCGTTCCATATATAAGTTATATAGAATTTCTCATATCATTTTCGTGGATTAACATCTCGAGGTCCTTTGGTGGGCATAGAGAAATCGTCTTGGCAGCAACCACCAAGAAAAGGGTTAGCTCCGCAGTGAGTCTGCAAGCAAGGTAACTTAGTCTATTATCGGACGACTTCGGACTGAAAAGACCTAAGAAAGTATTCCCTTGATCTTGGATTGGAGATGCTAACAGGGTGGAAATCGAAGTGGGGGACCTTCGTGTGCCCTACCCCACTAAAAAATCAGAAAGATGCTTCAATAATATAAAAAATAACCACAGCGTCGGTGAAGACCAATTGACTCGTGACTTATGGAAACTCAGGACTACTGGGTTATTGAGGAGTAGAATACGAAGAAGATTAGTTTGGTTTCTCACGAGAAATTGTGAGTGAAATAGTTTCTCCTGCTCCCATAAGAGAAGGAATGATTTTCGCTTTTATGACGCCTGGAGCCATGTGTTGCCTGTGCAAAGGAAGCCTAGACTGGAGATGAATTACTATATTCAATCCTTGAAACATATATTTCTTTATTGGCCTATTCGAGCAGGTTATGCTATTCCTGTCTGTAATGGAAATGCATGCTTCTTTGATCGGTCCGTTCTGACATAAGTACTTCTCCTTCGGCTAGGCCTTTCTTCGATGCGAAGAATAGAACTAGTTGGGAATGTTCAATAAGATAATATATGACACAAAAACAATATATTAATTCTCTTTAGGTCTTGAATATTGATTAGCTTCGACTAAACGTAGGCAGGCATAAGACGAACCCCTACTTTGGATCCTTTCCTTTCGAGCAGACTAAGAAGAAGGTAAGGTAATAGCTACGACTTCTTCCTTATGGGCTTACTTGACAAGTTAAATAGCATCATATCCTTCCCAGGTCTATGAACTTATCTATCAGTTCCATTACCTTATCCTTAACCATGAGATTCCAACATTTTCTTCAACATTGACCTAGGAGTTGTTCCTGGGTATTCTCAAATGACTAAACAAAGACCAGCTAACGAACCGAAGCCCCACCAWTAACTAAGATTGCTCGGGGTTGGATAATATATCAAATATTGATTAAGTGTGGAGGATATATGTTCTTTAAGAAGAGAGAATCGTTGGTTCTGATGAGTCATTTATTTATTTCTCTTTTATATCGTGACAAATCTTGCTCCCCCACCATTTGGCATTCAAAATTGCTCTTATCTTGTGACTTGGAGGAAAGGATTCTCTGTCGAGGAAGGGAGTAATAATTTATTCCAATAGCACATCTAGAAACAAGAAGATCGAATCGAAAATATTGATAAAAACTTTCGAAGTCCAAGGAGATGAAATTCAAAAAAAGGGTGGGGGGTGGGGGATATGTTTTGATGTTACATATAGATATTTTCTCATTCGTTAGGGATGTGCCTATTCTTTTGTGGGAGTATAGAGTAACCTAACCTCAACATTCCACAATGGTCCAAAGAAATGAACCATTGACCTCAAACTCTCAAAGGTGCTAAACAATAGAGAATTTACTAGTAGCCTAGTTATAAGACATTTGTTTGAAGTCAGACACGCCTCTAATTTAATTCTTCCTTCCCTCTTCTCATATAATTTGTACTTAAAAAAGTGTAAATAATAACTTTATTTAATAAGAAGTAAATGAATGGAACTAATTAGAATGTATACCATGCACCTGGGTGAAGAATGCATGGTACGCTTGGTTCTATATGTGATAAATATAGATGTTTTGTGTAATGAATGTGTATTTTTCGTGTGATAACTATTGATGATATGTGTGATAAATATAATTTTATTTAGAATTATGTTTCATCATAAGTCATATTCATCATAAAAAAACATATACATATTAATCACATAAAATATATATACTTATACAGAGGTACAACATTCACTCGTTTCAATAAAAATTTAATATAAAATATACATATTCAGCACACATAACATTAATATACATATACAGAAGTACAATTTTCACTCGTCTCAATAAAAATTAAATAAAATATATATATTCATCACACAAAATACATATTTTTATTACACAAAATATCCATATTCATTATCAATAAAAACACATTTTTTAGTGTAATAAAGTTTATCATAGAAAAGACATATTTATTACATATAATATTTATATTTATCAAACAAATATTAAATAAAAACTGATTGAATCATGCATTATGCACTTGGGTGCATGATATTCCGTAATAAATAAGTGAAAGATTATATTACAAAATCAAGGAAAAATCACAGCGTGATAAGATCATGGAAACACCACGATGGATCAAATAAAGTATATGGATGTGAGACCGGAATATATATTATGAATCAAAGAAAAACAACTTTCATCAAAGATGATTCATGTACATTTGCCTTTAAATTATCATTATTTCATTATATACATTTCCAAAAATAATACAATATTTCCCATACTATTAATGAATAACCAAGTTTCAAATTATATTAGTACCTTGTTGAAATAATACACTATGAGATGACCATGTTTAAGTAATAACAAACAACTAATTGCATTCAACTAATAGTTGATTGTGTTGGTTGGTTTAATAAGATGATTGTACTAAATGTTCATATAAAATTATTTGTAAATAGTTGATAGTTACTTAATTTGGTAAAATTACCCAAAATATTAACACAATTTATGATTAGGTATTTTATTTTCTTAACAGCATAAATATATGATATGATATTTGAAAGAATTGCAGATCTCGATTCACAATTTTAGTTAATATAAAACGTGTGTTGTAAGGAGTATAAAATAAATCGCAGTGGAAATTAAAAGAAACACGTATAAGCTTTTGACTATTATAATAATTTTTTTATAGTCGAGCATTGCGTTTTAATGGTTACTAAAGTTGTAATATACTAAGTAAATATAAATTAAAAACTCCTTAATAGTAGATATGATCTAAATCTTCCAAAAACTAAGATTCACAATCACAAGACTGAATATAAATGAAATAGTAAGAAATATGAAAGAAAATAATTCTAGCTGCAAATGTTGGATGCTGCCAGCATTCGCAGTCGCATCCGTTCTCAAACAAAAACTGCAGCTAGATTAAAATTTGCTATCAATCGATTTGTCTTCGATATCTCTCTCTGAAAGCGTGATTGTATTGTGAGTAATCCCTCAACTTTATATAGGCATACCTTACTTGTATAAGAGAACTACAAAATAAGGTATATATATATATATATATATATATATATATATATATATATATATATATATATATATATATATATATTATATATATATATATATATATATATATATATATATATATAAGTAAGTAAATATCATTAGTTAGGAAATAAAATCAAACCTATGGAGTCCTAATAATATTTACTACCAATAAAATGAAATCTACTATAAGGAAGGAAATATACATAATATATTTTAGATATATATAATATAAGGAAACAAGATAAAAAAAACTCCTAAATATTATATATATATATATATATATATATATATATACACACACACACACACACACACACACACACATATATATATATATATATAGAAAACACAATATACGAATTCTAAATAATAAAAAAAGAATTAAAACTTAGTCTAAGACTAAATAATATACATGATAATTATCACATATGATAAATATCAAATATCTCCTAAACAATTAAATCTTGATAATAAAGTCAAAGTATTAAATTAGATAAGTAAATTATTTAATTATTAAATCACGTGTTTGAAGAATACGTGACTCAACAATCTCCATCCTTTTGTTTTTCTTGGACAATACATATATGATGAAAATACCCAGTATGTAACTTGTATTATCGCCAAATTTTACTCCCCCTAAATTGCTGCAATTAAGCATAAGAAGGTTAAAAAGAATGTTATGACATAGGGGATAATATTTGCAAAAGCAAACAAAAATAAGCCTTGATAGATTAGGGAAAAAAGTCATAGTCATTCCACATCAAAATAGATAACATGATAAACAAAATAATAAATATTAAATATAGTTTATCAAGAAGAATTGAAAACATCTCTTATGGAAAGAGATCATCAAACTCTAAAGTAAGATCACTTCGATTCTTCACAATAGTAGTTTTGATATCAAAATCCATCCCATCATCATCTTCATCACGAAGGCCAATAGTCAAAACAAAGTTTGAAGATGCACCAGCTCCTCCTGAATGCTTCGTAAGATGAGCAGTGGCATTAGCAAAGACATCGACAGTATCATCCACTGATCGATCAACTCCCCTGAAGCCATAAATCCCCCTAAACAAGGCACAATTTCCTGAGTAGGAGCAGCCAAACCAGAACCTTGAACACCAGAATCTTCACCTACATCTCCTCCTTATTGGCCAGAAAGAGCAACATCAGAATGTAGACCGAGAAGCTTGAAACAAAATGTAGTAAAATAAGTGTTTTGCATGTAATTGTGGTGTTTATATCGTGTTTCTAATTAGGGTTTTATATTGTTTTTAGTAGTTTTTGAGTCGATTAGTTAGATTTTTAGGTTCTTTTTCTTGTTTTAATATTTTTCGTGTTTCTTGTTAATTTTCTATTTAATATGATTTAATGGGTTCAATTAATTAGAGATTTGGCATAATTCTTGGGTTTTTATGTATAAAAAATCCTATTTTATAGGTCAAGGCATTGAGGACCAAAAATCAAGTCAAACCGTGCCAAGGCGTGCCCAGGGAGATTGGAGCTCCAATCTCATCATATGCTCTTCAAGATAAAGCATTATAGTGGTTCATGGTATTCCTC
This sequence comes from Phtheirospermum japonicum, assembly GCA_014905375.1. Lineage (NCBI taxonomy): Eukaryota > Viridiplantae > Streptophyta > Magnoliopsida > Lamiales > Orobanchaceae > Phtheirospermum > Phtheirospermum japonicum. The sequence continues at coordinate 321,770 of BMAC01000580.1, forward strand.
CCAACTCCGTTCATACATGGGATGAGCTCTCAAAAACTTTCTTCGATCATTACTATTCCATGAAAAAGACAGCCGAATTGAGGGTTAAGATTGTTTCGTTCAAACAAATGAAGAACGAGCCGTTCCACTCCACTTGGGATCATTTCCAAGATCTTCTCACGAGTTGTCCACACCATCGCTTTCCGAAGGAGCTCTTAACTTAAACTTTTTATGAAGCGTTGGACTCATAATTCTAATACATGGTGGACACTGCGGTGGGGGATAATATGATGATTCATCCTCCCTAAGTGCTTCTCAAGGTTTTCACCACTCTAGCCCAAAATTCAAAACAAAAGTCTTCTGGAGCGTTATATTCAAGTGCTAATGAAGTGAGTGAAACTTCTTCCCCCAAGGAGCTAGAGCTTAAAAAGGACATGAGGATTGCGGCTTTGGAGGCTCAAATGGCTAAGATGTCTTCCCCGAGCTTGGATCCTTTGTGGTTGTATTGTGGTATGGTTGGGCATGAAGCGCTTTATTGTCTATTGAATCCCTCTTAGTACATGCCGGTACCTCAATAGGGGGACGTTTGTGGAGTTCAAGGGTATCAAGCGGGGCCAGGTGTTGCTAATCTGGCTTTTGCCCTTCCGCCGAATCACAATCCTCCATATCATCCGAGAAACCGCATGCATCTGGGTTTTGTCCATACGAATCCTTATATGGGTCCATCTCGTCCGTCTCCCCGATGAATGCTCCAACGCCGGCCTCCGGTCCGAATCTAATGTTGATCATGCAACAATTGCAATCACTCTCCGTCACGATGTCTTTGTTTGATGCTCGATTTAGTGCTATGGACACAAAAATTGGGCAATTGGCTACCGATCTTAATATGCTAAAGCAAGCTCACGGGAAGGGAAAATTGTCCAGCCAACCGTCATAATCCCATGCGGTCACGATCCTTCGAAGTGGTAGGGTGGTTGACAATAAAGTTGCCCCGTCATCTGAAGAGAAGGTGATCTCCATGCCAAATGTTCTTATTCCTCCCGAATCTACCCCCATGAATCCAGTTCCGAAGAAGGAACTTCCCGACGGCCTTTCATAAGTCTCCAAATGCCTACAATCCACCAACATCTAAGGCCCCTATGCCCTATCCGTCCCGGCTACAAAGTTCTAAGAAAGTTGGACAATTCCAAAGGCTCTACGATCTTTTGTCCAATGTAAACATCACGCTTCCCTTGTTAGATGCCATTCGGGATATGCCCACTTATTCCAAATTATTTAAGGAACTCTCCTCCACACCGCTTATGAGTGCTACGAACGAGAGAGTTTTTCTATCCAAGAAGGCAAGTGTGGTTTGTGACCCTTCTCTCTTGGCTCTTAAGAAGGAGGATCCCGGCTCGTTTTGCATTAATATCACACTTGGGAATGGTAAAGTCACTACGGGTATGCTTGATTCCGGGGTGGGTATAAATTTGATGCCGTTTTCAATATACGAACAATTGGAGCTCCCTCCTTTACAAGAAATACGCATTTGTAAATTTGCAATTGGCCGATCGATCAATTAGACACCCAAAAGGGGTGATCAAGGATGTTCTTGTCCAAGTTGGGAAGATTGTGGTTCCATTCGATTTTGTAGTATTGGATGTGGGCATGGTGATAAATAATGGCGCCGAACACACAATTTTGCTAGGCCGCCCATTCATGGCTACAACTCAATGTTTGGTAAACGTTGGGAAGAAAGATCTTACCTTGTCCATAACGGGTGAAACGGTAACGTTATCTATGGATAACTTGTCCGCGATTCCATCAAGCGCCTTCTATGCGGATTGCTTACATATTGATGTGATTCAAGAATTGGATGACCGAGTTTGTATGGAGAAAGGGAGGAGTGCGGAGGATTTTGGCCCGAGAGTTTGTGTTGAAGGTCGTTGTGAGGAAAATAAGACCCTCGTTCATAGTGATAATTCTATTGTTCTTCAATGTATTAAAGGATTGTGTAAGAAGGGTTGTGTATGTGTCACTGACAGCAATGCCGACATTTTGGAGGGGGAGGGGGAGATTGTGGATGAAGGGTTAGAAGTGAAACCCGTTGAAAAACTTGATTTTTCTCTTAAGGATATCATTTAATTGCTCGAATTGATTCTCAACAAGGTCGAGAGGAGGCACAAACCCGAGCTCAAGCCTCCCTCGCCTTACCTCAAGAATGACGATTGGGAAGAAGAGAAGAGCAACCCGGTCGAGTTTGAACATGAAGCTTTCCGAGCGATAGAAGTCGTGAATACGGATTTAAGAGAGGTTGGGCTTGAGAGAACGTTGCGAGCGGACGAGTTAGATGAGTTTCGGAAGGGTCGATTTGAAAATGCTCGTTTCCACGAGTGAAGGATGCAACAAATCCATGACGAAGAGGAAGGGTTGATTGAGGTTCTTAAAGCTCGTGAGAGTGCCACTGGTTTGAGTCTTGAGGATATTATGGGAATTAACCCTTCAACTTGCAAGCATGAAATCATTTTGAAGGATGATGCCGAACCCTCTCGAGAACTCCAAATGCGTTCTAGTCAAGATCTTGAGGGGATAGCAAAGGTTGAGAGATTGAAAATGTTGGATAAGTTGGACGACCATCTTTCTTATTGTTTACATTTTTATGGAAATTGCATTAAGGAGGCTTGTTGTTGCTCGTACATGATTAAATTTGGAAATGACCTTGAGGCACATATATTACCCTTATTCTGGCCATATCCAAATATATAAGCTACTTAAAAATCCCCAAATGAGCCCCTTTGAGCCTTTGCCTCGTTTCTTGTTAGCCGAGCTCGATTTTAGCTCTTATATCTTCATAAACTATGAGGTGAGATAGTGTGTTGTTAGTTGACTAGGATTGTGTGGGAAATCAATTGTAGGTTATGGGTTTTAAGTTTCTTATACACAAAAAAAAAAGAGAGAGAGAGAGAGAGAGAATAAACTCCAACACAAATCACGAAAAGTGATAAAGCGTGCGTTCAAGCGAAAAGCCTAATTTAAAGGCTATGTTTAGTAAAAATAAGCAAATTAAAAAGCTTCTAACTGTTATGAAATAAAAGTCGGGAAATGGTGTGTACGAACAAAAGGGTTTCGAATGAAAATTTGGTAATTTGGGATGGGTGAAGCGATAGTAAGCTTCGGGTTCTAGAAGTTAGGGTTTCGTATGTTATTGATCACGTTTGATCGTGTGTTAGCCATTATATCCAAATATTACATACCTTACCAAAGAGCCAACATTACAACCCAAAATAAAGACCTCTTTCGATTCTTGTTTGGTCATGTACAATGGTTAATTTTGAGCTTCCGATTTGTGAAATCTTGACGAGGTGCATGCACTGCCCGACTCGAGCAAATACACGTCCCATATAATAAACACTTGAGCGAATTGAGTGAACACCCTCAAAATTCCATTTGAGAGGAATTCATCTATTTGGCTTTCATTTGAGAAGGAGTAATACGGGCAATGCTTGGCGATAAAGAGTTTATGTTGATACTTTCATCATATAATAAGGATAAACACAAGGATTTCTCTTTTTACGTAATGTTCATTGCATGTACATTCTCGATTGTTTTCGTTGTTAGAGGACGAAAAACCCGATAAATGTGGGGTGGTTGTTTTTCATGTAATTGTGGTATTTTTCTCGTGTTTTTAATTAAGATTTTATAATGTTTTTAGTAGTTTTTGAGTCGATTAGTTAGGTTTTTAGGTTGTTTTTCTTGTTTTAATATTTTTCGTGTTTCTTGTTAATTTTCTATTTAATATGGTTTAATGGGTTCAATTAATTAGAGGTTTGGCATAATTCTTGGGTTTTTATATTTAAAAATTCCTATTTTATAGGTCAAGGCATTGAGGACCAAAAATCAAGTCAAACCGTGCCAAGGAGTGCCAAATTCGGTGCCAAGAATAAGCTTAAAAAGGGTAAGACATTTTGGAATGCTCGCCAAGGCACGCCACTCCTTGCCACATTTCACGCCAGGCCTTGGGCAACGGCCACACTTCATGCCAAAAACTGCCCCAAGGGGAGCGCCTAGCGCTGGCCACACTCCATGTCAAATTCAATGCCAAGAAGCCCTGGCGTTTGCCAACCGCTGCGCCAGTTCCCACGCCACAAGCACCTGGCGCTAGGCACACTCCATGCCAAGTTCAGCGCTAAGAAGCCCTGGCGTTTGCCAACCGCCGCGCCAGTTTCCACGCCACCAGCCCAGCCAGTGCCCACCTGCCGAGCCAACTACGCCCAGGCTCGGCCATGCCCGAGCCACCTCGAGCCAGGGCCCCACACTTAGAATGATTGCTTGTCCTCAAGCAATACTAATCTAGAATTACGAAACTATCCTCGGATGATCCTAAACTAATGCAAAATCCTAATTCGAGACGTCGTATGCTACAATGCTTGTTAACTTGGCTAAAAGGACGACAATGATGCGTTGACAAATAAAGTTTAGATCGACTCCCGAAACCTAAAAGTACTAGGTAACCCTCCAAGTCGGTCCCCTTGTCCTTGGCCCGGCTAAGATCTATCCACGGTCGAACTATTAATCGGATCCCTACTAGCCCCAATCGTCCACAACTCTCTTTAACAAATAAAATCTAAAAAGGAAAAAGAGGAGTTTATTACTTAATAACTACAAGGATTTATAACTTATCCTTTTTTATTCATCATCTTTTCTCTTTTTTTTCTTCTTCTTTTTTTTCCTTTTTTTTTTCGGATTTTTTTTTTGGTTTTGGTTTGGTACCCAAGGAGTTGAGGCACTTAAGTATAAGAGATATACAAAGAGAAATCAACAACTCCAATCGTACGTTGCTACTAGCAACTTACAATGTTTTCGATCGAGCACATGGAGCAATTGACGACTCCAAAATACAAAACAAAATCCTATAGAGAGTGTTCGACAACGAGGCTAGTTGAGGCACTAGTTCTTAATTGAGCTCAAGGATCGAAAGGAAATAAAGCTGAACAAAGTTCCCAACGAGTTAAGCCACCTAAGTCCACTACATCCGATTGACAATCTAAACTCCCTAACCAAATCATCAAAACCGCGTCACTTCGCCAAGGATCCAAGCAAATATAGCACGCATGCTACTCAAATTAGCACAAGCAAGCATGCAACAATTTTAAAATCACAAGACGAACCCTAACCACCACCCCACACTTAAAACCTAGCAATGTCCTCATTGAATATTAAGCTAAGAAAGCGGTAAGAAGTGTAGAGAAAAGAGAACGCCCCTATTTACGAGCTTGTGTTGACGCGATTGTGCATAAGTCCTCTCCGGGAGTCGAGGCGAGCGATCTACAAGGAATGAACAAACGGGGGGTTGCAAAAACAAGTTATATAAAAAAAATGAAAATTTATTTAGTTTTTTGTTTTGTTTTTTTTTGTTTTTAATTGGGTTGCCTCCCAATAAGTGCTACTTTAATGTCTATAGCTCGACGATTTATACAAATGATGCTATCCGGGATCTAAAAATAGATGACGATCGTGCCATGCCTTTGTGTTCTCAAGTAGACACACCGGGTGACAAATATCACCAAGGCGGACACGTTGGGTAAGCTGGAAGGTCAATACAACAAAAGAACGGGCTTTCTTTGGTGGTCGGAAAAGTGAGTAGTCGACCGCCCAAATGTGATTGTCCCAAAATGGGTCGACGTACTCCTTCATCTCCCCGAACGTCATATCCTCTCTCTCGACATTAGAAGTAGTAGTAGTCAGCCTCGAGAGAGTAGGACCCAACACATCCCCCGCAACCTCTTCCACATCCTCTTGTTCAAGTAGCAATAAAGCATCGGATGGTGGCAAAAGAGGCTCGATTAACTCCACATCCTCCAAAAACGGCAAAACTACATCGTTCTAGCCAAAAGCAAGTAAACTCAACACTCCAAGTGCCGTTGGAGACCCCATAAGTGACTCCCTCTCACTTCCCACTACATCATCTTTTCAAAACACGAGAGGGGTAACGCCGACTTTCGACCCTTTCTCCTCACCCTCTAACTCCACCTCCGTGCACACCTCTTCCAAAAGACCGTCAAAAGTTGCATTGCCAACAACAACGGTGGGAACCACCACATCGAAGATGGGCATCTCATCAAGACACGGTCTTTTAAGCTCGTCCACATCGTTGGCAATTTGCTCTACTTGAGTCTCTATGCGAGCAAGGCATTCATCCAATTGTTGAATCGCCTCCACGAGCTCAGATGAGAGAGGCTCAAAGTCCGGGAGTTGGGGCATAGAAGAATCTTGAAAAAATAAGGTATAAGGGTAAGGATCATCGCTCGAAGTGTACGAGCTCGAGGTGGGTAGATTATAAAAATCGTAGCTCCAAGAATATAAATCATGAATTGGTGGAGCATACGAGTCAAAGCTCGGGTAAGAAAAAGGCGGGGAGAGTTGAGCATATGGATCATAAGAATCACGAGTCGGTGCATACGGGTCCATGCTTGGGTTATGGGGATATGAAATCGGGGGAGAATATAGAGGGTTTGGGCCGGGATAATCGAAAGAGTCGGCCCATTCTTTACCGATCGAAGCATACGGGTCATCATATGTCGAGGGGACCCGATAGCTTCGGGGAGTGGTGTACGGATTTGGATACTCGGGATTTTGGATGTAAGGGTTTGGATAATTGGGAGTTTGTATATAAGGGTCGTCGTATGGCAAACTAGCTTGGTAGTTTGCCATCCTCGGCCGGATCAATCAAGCGGCGGAGGCATCCTTTGATCGTCGTGAGTGTGGGCGAGCGGCATCGGGCTTCCCGAATGAGTACCTTGTAAACACAACACTCAACAAAGGATTACGAGCATCGAAAGTAAAATAAAAATCTAAATTAACTACCAACTAAGATAACAAGAGAAATAATTAAAAACACCATTAGCCTTAATCTATCCCCGGCAACGGCGCCAAAATTTGATCGAAGATTTTTTAGCACTCTAAGAAATTGTCTCCGCAGTAGTACGGAGTCGACTGTAGAGCGGTTAGGTTTTCCCGAGTCGTGTCTCTCGAGGATAGATGTAATCGGCGATCGGTGTTTTTAATTAATCTCTTGTTAACCTAAATTACACTAATTATACCCTAAGAAAGAATTAAGTCATTGGTTTGGTTTGAGTTTTTGAAAGTTAATCAAATAAGACAAGAATTAAAAGAGATTTTAAATGAGAATGATGAAAATAAGGGTTTAGGGTATTCGGTTCGTCTCCACGATCAATCGGTTTTTGCCGAGCAGTTAATCCACAATTCGGGGTTGTCAATCCCAAATGTCGATCAAGTATTGGGGTCGTCAATCCTAATTCTCAACAAGCTCCGACTAATGGCTCTAAACGAACCTAGAACCTAAACCCATAATCTCTAAACTAATTGCATCAAATGTAAATTAAAGCTTGCTTGAAAGTAATTAATTAATGAAATTAGTTTAACCCTAATTAAAAGACTTCAATAAATTAAGACTAGTTGATCAAGAAAAGCTTGCAATTAAAAGAGAAGTCATGGAGGGAAAATCAAAGCATTTGAAATTGAAATTGGTCAAAAGGCATTAAATATAAAAAAAAGTCAAATTTCCCAAAGAGACAAAGTTCATAAATCTTTTAAGGACTAAGAACATGTCTACATAAAAGGGGTAAAAAGCTTCAAACCAACATCCATGGAGTTTTGCTCGAACAAGAACAACTAGAATCTAAAAATGAGAAATTGAAGAACAGTGGAAGGAGAAACAACACAAACCCAAGCTTAATAACCAAAACAACAACAAGAACAATTAATCAATAACAAAACATAATAGTAAAGGGAAAGAACACTACCAAATTGCATTAAACTCCAAAGCTTCAAATCTATTACAACCTTCAAAAGAAAATTAAGTCTTCAACACTAAGCAACAACAAGGGATGGAGATGTCACCTTCTCCACAACTCAACAAGAAAATTATCACAAACTAACTAACCAAACTAACTAAACTAAGCTAATCTAAAAATCATAAACTAGGTTTCTAAAGCCAAAGGAGTGAAAAGGGGGCTTGGAGAAAATGGAACAAGTCCAAATTCCACCAAGGAGAGTTGTTTTTTTGTGGATAATGGGTGGGAATCATATATGGGTAGATAAGGGTCAAAATGGTCTTTTTTCCCCGCCAAAATCACACATCCTCAGTGTTTCGGTCGATCGACTGGAAGTGCAGTCGATCGACTGCCTTGTTCAAACGCCCCAGCTTCTGCCGAGCAGTCGATCGACTGAAACTCAGTCGATCGACTGACAAAAATACAGAATCAGCCATCGTTGTGTTCATATGAAATCTAGTAATTCTTCTTGTCTTTCATTTGGCATTTTATTTGTGTCATTTAAAATTTGACTCCGAGAGTTATGGGCTCCGCACCAAAACCTACCACAAGCGAGGCCACGGCGAACTGTCTCCACTTAAAGCTGCTTTTTACAATTCTTAGACTCCGAATTTGGGATTGTTGTAAAAACAAGAGTTTTAGAATTTTCTTTCAGATTTCCAATGATATAAGGTGGAGGCAGATTCCACAAGTGGTTTTGGAATTATGCTTGTATTACGACAACTGAGACATCCACCGAGCGAATGCATGAAGTGACAATGAAAATGGCCACATTTCTCATCATTTCCAGTCGATCCTCGCACCAAAGATATGTCAAGGATTGGAAATGAGTGTCTCAGGTTTGAATCATCTTCCGACATCGTCGTGGGCCCACTTTGACCAAAGTTGACCTTCAAAATAAAAACTAATAAAAAAATTAAGAAAATATAAGAAAAACTACTAAAAACAAAGAAAACACTACAAAATCTAAAACTAACAATAGGCCAAAAAAACTCCTAATACCCATAAATGCAAGTAAAACACATGCAAACACAACATAAAAAGGTAACAAAAATGCGTACAAAAAAGTACAAATCACTTGGCGCTGGCCACACTCCATGCCAAGTTCAGCGCCAAGAAGCCTTGGCGTTTGCCAACCGTCGCGCCAGTTTCCACGCCACCAGCCCAGCCAGCGCCCACCTGTCGAGCTAACTACGCCCAGGCTCGGCCATACCCGAGCCACCTCGATCCAGGGCTGAGCCAAATCATGCTAAACACTTAATCAAGGGCTAGGAAGACCCTTTTTGGTCAATATTGGTCAAACCCGGGAATTTCAAGCCTCTAAAGGCTAATTTGGCCCATTTAAACCCAATTAGACCTAGTATAAAATGAACCCAGCTCTCATTTTGTAATGATCTCTCATTTTCCCAACTCTTGCATGGGTTTGGATAAAAATTCTCTCTCTAGTTCTTAGATTTTAATTTCAAGCAATTCCTTGGGTTTGTAAGCCTGAGAAGAATTCAAGTATTCCCTTGGATTTTACTTTGTTTCAATTTAATTCAAACTTGTTACTTCTTCCCTTTAATTCAAGTAATCTTTTCTTTATTACATGTTTGTTCTTCAATTTATACTTTTTGCCTTAGCTCTTTGATTTCTTATTAGATCTTGTGAATCGTCCATGGAATATAGATGAGTGACACGTCTAGATCATAGATCGAGTCTTGGATCGTTTTTCTTTTGAGTATTTCCTATGCTTTATTTAGGTTTTAAATTTTCATGCATTGTTCCATGCTAAATCCTAGATCTACTTCTTGTTACTTGTTATTTTACGTAAAGTTTCAAACTTTGACTTCAACTTTTCTTCCTATTCCCATTAATGCTTTAAATTTATGCTAATTTTCATTATTTAGGATTTTATGATCATGCATGCATAGTTGTACTTTGAGCTTTCATGCTTGTACTTGATGAAACTTGCTTGTTCTTGCATATTTTCATTATTACTGGCATTTTCATTTTGAGGCATACGACCGAGGCATCTGACCAACTTGAAATTTCATTTCTTAATTTAGTTTAGTTAGTTATTTTCATAGTTTTGAGTTAATTTCTCAATTTCAAAAGCTACAAACACATTGATTCACAAAAATAATCGAATTCTTATAATATCAAGTCAATGAACCTTTTATACCACTAAAATTACTCTTTCAATAAGCAATAACCTCATTGGCATACTGAAATTGACCCAGCAAAATCGAATGAGACACTGGAATCAACAGACTCTTGGTAGAGTCTATAGGTTCACGAATGTCAGCAGAGATGTGGACTGCATCTCCAGCATTATCTGAAGTATTATTCGGGATGGCATTCGGTACAACATCAGGAATAGGAGCAGAATCATGAACATGGTGAGCAGAAATAAAAGCATCATAATCAAAAGAGATATCCTCATCATTGGAGTAAACCACCCGGATATTAACCAACCAGTTCTTAGCATTAAGGAGCGACGGGGTGATAGAAAATACTCCAGACGTCTAAGTGGAGGAACTCGGGGAACCAAATCTTAACAAACGAGAACTCTAATGATTAAACTGGGAAACAACAATGCCCACTTTCTCGAAGAGGATGTGGTAAAAAATTTGCCAGTATCAAAGCATGGGCCCCAAAGTGTTCCCAATCGATAGAGATTTGGGCATGAAACTCAGTGACTTTAGAGTTGTATTTTGTAGGTGTCTAGTTGTTGTAGCTTACTTTGTGAAGAATTCATAAAAAGACGTCAGACGAGAAGATGGAAATTGATTCGACCACTAGGTGGTAAGATCACTAATCAAGAACTTGATCATCTGAGTGAAAATAGCTTCCTCGGGTTCTTCAACAGCATTTGAAGTCTCAAATAACTCATTGTTTACTACTGGTGTGAATTTGAAGGTTTCCCCACGCACATACACATGCACATATCTCGGAGAGGAGGGTCGCGAACTTCGGCACAGAGATTTGAGTAGAACTCATACACCGCAGCTTGCTCAAATGGCACAACATCATTAATGATTATCATTAGTTACTAGATCTCAAAAAAATTGTCAGAGTTTTAGGATTTAAATTTTAGCACATGTCGACACTTCTATTTGATCAGAGACCTTCCAACAAACATTTTATACCTGTCATGAGTAGCTGCTATTTAAAAAGTGTTAGTAAAAGCACTACCCAAATCATAGTCTGCACTAGATGCGGGTGCAGATGTGATCTAATTCTAAGCAGCATCAGTGACCACATTAGTGGAAGCATCCTCGAATGCATCCCCTAAAAATAAGGTTAAGGAGTCTACATCTCCATCATATTTGACTATACATCCATCCGTGGGTGTGCGCGAGCTTGAATAATCTCTAGTAGAGAGGTTCTCATCACTTGAGACCTCAAGCATCGTCTTGGCGGAAGGACATGAAGGGATAACTATAATCCCCTTTCCCTTTCGAAGATGTAGAAGAGCATGACCAGCGGATACCAAATCATTGTCGAGAGAATTGGGCACCAGAGTGGAGGAGATACAAGTATGCCTGGCCACGAAAAACTTCCAGGCCTCCGAATCAGAGTCAGAGCCCTCCGTTGACACAGGGGACTCACGCCTACCAACTGTAGCTGACGAGTAAGAGTTAGCAGAGATGCTGGTAACATCGACAATCACATCTGTAATAACATATATGACTGCATCGCCCCCTTTCTTCAAAACCTTGGTTGATTTCTTTGAAAAAAATTTCTTTGGCTTCTGGGTCTTTTTATTTTTGGATCGCAATCCATATTTCTTGGAAATGTCGAAAATAGAATCTAGAGACTTAATACCTCAATTACATAGCCTCAGATATGTTTGGATGTGCGAGACAATGACGTGTATTCTGGTTTGAGTGAATCACAGATGAGATCAAGTTTGGCGAGTTCTTTACGTCGACTTCATTCCCTTGATCTCCTGAAAAGTTGATTCTTCGATCAGAATCATGGCATTTTTTGATTCATGTAATAGAGTGTTGACCGGAGCAAGACGTTGTGTCAAGAAGGCCAAAGACTCAAAAGGAGTGGAGAACTTATCATCAGTGGAAGGAGGTGGTGTCGGTGTACAGGGTGGAAATAAAGTGGCTGGAACAATAGGGGACGGTGACCTGGGAGCAGATGCAACCCCAAATGCTGTCACATTATCCGGCACATCCGGGATGGCATCGATGCCAGCATAAGCCATGGGAGATGAATGCATTTGCAGAGGGATATGCGTCATGGTGGTGATTTCAAGAGAGGCGGCGTTTCTTGGAGCAGAGTCGTCCAAAGAGGGTGAAGAAGATGAGTTGGTGCTTGGACTAGCAAAAAGTGACTTTACACTTGAAAAGATCTTCTCCATGCTTGCAAGTAGCTATCAACTCAAGGGTCACACTCAAGAACAAATTAAGAGAGAGAAGAGAACACAATTAATGCCAAAGATTTTAAAAAACAAGAATATGTGTGTGTGGTAAGATAGCGACCATATACATATATGTAAACAAATACCATGAAGTTCAAGAGTCCGAAGATTAGTCCTGGAAAATATTTTAAAAGGAAACCCAAAAAGGAAAAAATATCTATGTTAAAAATCCTTTAAGTAAGGAAGTACAAACTAATTAAGAAGAAATAGAAAAACTTGAACCCACATTACTATAGCTCAAGAAGAACCTATATCCTGACAAGATCAAACCTTCCAAATCAGTCCTCTCATGTATAACACCACACGAAAAATCAACATCACAATATCTTCCAACAGAAAGAGAAAATCATATCCTCATCTTGTGTTTACGAACCAAAGATAAACAAGAAGCCAACTCATAACAAGTGATGCATGTCCGAGGAGTTTTATGACTAAAATATTTAAAGGATAAATTCACACAAAAATAAATGAAAACAAGTAGATTCTTTTGTTGGACATGTGGTCTAAAATGCGAATGACATCCAAAATGGCATCCGTCTGCAAGTTCAATGGATTGTAAACTCTTAACCTGGAAAATGAATTAACATTCTAAGTTGCAAACCAGATTTGGTATATTTTATTTGGGAGTAGATAGTACCTCCTCTTTATCAAACAACAAAGTAACATTTAATTTTTTTCGTATTTGATCATAGATTTGTACGCGTGAGCTTATTTATTAGATCTCATTGATAACTAAATTGACACAATTTCTCACCTCTTTTAGGATAGGTTAGGAATTCCTGCATTAGACAAGATATCGATTTTGCGCTTCTAGGAGAAATACTCATTTCTGCAATAAACAACCCACATCTTGGTTTTCGAAACATCCATCCTTTTTGTCAACGTATTTTAGAATAGTAACTTCAACAACTGAGACACTATGCAAGGTATGTCTAATAACTTTAAAAAAAGCGTAATATATAATGCCACGATAGATGTGAGGGCAAATATCGTGGCATGTAGACTCACATTCATATAGAGCAGATACTGAGAAATCTTCTCAAAGAGAAGAATATCTCATAATCTAATGCCTTGGTAAAAATGTCTACAAGGTGATTTTTAGTGTTGACATACTCCATTTGAATAGTACCTTTCTCAAACCAATCTCGTACAAAGTGATGGAAAATATCGATGTGTTTTATATGAGAATGTTGAACTGGATTCCTACAAATATTCATAGTACTAGAGTTATCACAAAAAAATAATAATAGTGTTACTATGTAAACCATAGTCCTTGATCATTTGATTCATCCATAATAATTGGGAATAATAATTTACTGCAGCTACATATTCAGACTCAACTATAGACAAAGAAACACAGGTTTGCTTCCGACTGAACCAAGAAACCAAGTTCTTTCTAATATAAAAACATGCACTAGTTGTACTTTTCCTATCAGTGACATCACCTACCCAGTTAGAGTCACTAAAACCAACAAGAACTGCATTAGTATCTATTTTATAACAAATTCCTAACTTAATTGTACCACTTATGTAACGAATGATACGTCTAACAACTTTTAAATGAGTTATTTTAGGATTATTTTGTAACCGGCACAAACACAGACACTGTACATAATATCCGTACGACTGGAAGTTAAATAAAGAAAATTTCTTATCATGATTCTATATAAAGTAAGATCTATTCTTTCAGCCTCCTCATCCTTATATAAGTTTTGGCTTGAGCCCATATGATTCTTTAAATGAGTAACATTTTTAATATTAAATCTCTTAAGCACTACGAGCATACTTGCATTAAGAGATGGAAATACCATCATCTATTTGCTTGATTAGTAAGCCCAAAGAAATAGCTTAACTCTCCAACCATGCTCATTTCAAATTTGGAAGCCATGGATTCTACAAATAATTTGGTTAGTTTTTCAGATGTAAATCCAAAAATGATATCATCCACGTAAATTTTGGCAATAAGAATGTCATTTTCAAAATTTTGAATAAAGAGAGTTTTGTCAACTTCACCCCTTTTAAACCTAATTTAAGAAGATGTTCAATTAGTCATTCATAATAGGCCCTAGGTGCTTGTTTGATTCGTATGCTTTTGTCTTGATTTTTGTATATATTTAGGTAGTATTTTAGTTAGATTTGTTATTAATTTTGGTATAGATTTGATAGATTGAACATATTTTCATATTTATGTATCTTCGGCTTATTTTACCGTGTTTTGATCGTAATCAATGCAATTGGGTGATTATTCTTCATTTTTCTCCATACAACTAAGTACCCGGGGAAGCTCAGTACTGAAAAGATGAAGCTTGCAAGCTGTTGCGAGAATCGAGAGGCAAGAACAAGCGAATCGGCAAAAAGTAGCATGTTTACCATTAAACGAGGACAAAAGAGGAAGTCATCGATCAACGCCTGCGTCGACGCGGCGTCGACGCCCCTGAACTGCTAGTGTCAATCGACAACAAGATCAACGATCTGTCGACAAAGTTTATTGGAATTTCTCAACTACATATACTTCCAATATAAGATTGGGGTCAATATGAATTCTCAAATTCATTAGAGAATTGACTTTGGTTTAGTTTGACAATTCTTTTTCAGTTAGTGGTTGGTGGATGATATTATTGTGGAATTATAGTTCTTCTATTTTCCATATCAAAACAATGATGGTGGTACTCAATTTCTTTTGAGTATATTAAATTGTATTTAGACTGGGTTGGTTAAATAAATTTCTTTAGATAATGAATATGAAGAATATATTTCATACTCTTTCTTTGATATTATGTGAATATCCTCTATCACAAGACTTATTTATACAATTCTCTATCGCTCATGAACTTTCATTATCATGAAAATATGTAAATGTACAATCAATAATGCATACATTGAAAGTAGCTTACATGAATCTATCAGTTCATCGAGAATTACCAACATATATGAAATCTATCAATTCATTGGAATTCATGATTAACTAAACATATTGGCAAAATCATGATCAATCTCTTATCTAATCATGTAAATTCGATTTCTAAATTAGAAATCATCTAATAGCATAAGT
The DNA here is from genome assembly GCA_014905375.1 of Phtheirospermum japonicum. Taxonomy (NCBI): domain Eukaryota; kingdom Viridiplantae; phylum Streptophyta; class Magnoliopsida; order Lamiales; family Orobanchaceae; genus Phtheirospermum; species Phtheirospermum japonicum. Next base: position 337,050 of record BMAC01000580.1, read on the forward strand.
ACTAATATATTATGTACTCTATGAATATCATTAAAATATTACGAAATTTCATGTTTGTCAATACATCACATGCATATAATCATAGGTAACATATATACATATACATGTTTTTGCACAATAATACATACCATGTCATATATTCATATTGCCAAATATTAATTAGTTNGTTTTTGCACAATAATACATACCATGTCATATATTCATATTGCCAAATATTAATTAGTTGCATATAATCATAGGTAACATATATACATATACATGCTTTGCACAATAATACATACCATGCCATATATTCATATTGCCAAAAATCCACCCTATTTGTTAATGTTGTTGACACCCTAACCTATGTGTCAATCAGTCATTGGTCCGGATGACATGTGTCATCTCTCTGTTGGTCCGGATGATGAGTTGTCAGCCTCTCATGGTTTGTATTAAAATCTTACCAATGTGGGATTTTTTTTGCCTGGGTATAAATAAGGAATTTTTTTCATATTTCATTATTCATTACAATTGCAATATTTTCTTCTCTAATCCTCTCTAATCTCCCAGTCCGTTTTTTAAGAAAAGAAAAATGTCCCATATTTCTTTCTTTTCAATTCTGCAAATTATGAATTGTGATCTGCAAATAAAATTCTCTAGCAGTTTCATCCAAATGGACAGAAGCATCTAATCCAAGAGATTTTAACGGATATGTTCTTGAGTTCAAGCGGGATTTGAAGATTGAACAGAAGAATTAAAATGATTTAATTCGAATCTTTTCAGATATGTTTAAAAAAAGTTCTTTGATATTTATAAATCTAATATTTATTGTATTTTGGTTGTTATGTATTTGTGCCTATAATTCCTATATGTTGATCGATTATCATGCCTTGAGGATTCTTCAAACATGTCCTTGAACTCATTCGGTTTTATGATATTTATAGATCTACTATTTATTGTATTTTGGTTGTTATATACTTGTGCCTATAATTCTGAATTATATGTTGATCGATTATCATGCCTTGGGTATTCTTCAAACATGTTCTTGAACTCATTCGGTTTTATGAATAAATAATTAGATAAATTAAACAATTAGATCTGCTTATTCGGACAAGTTAAAATCCATTTTTTTTTTTTTTTTTTGCGACAATATATAATTGTTTATAATTCTAGATATAGTTTATAATTGTTAATTTATAGCATTTAATTTTTGCAATGGTATATTACATTTTTTGCAGATCTTCAGGAGTTTTTCCTTTTTGCATTCGTTTTTTTTTTTTGCATTAATTTATTTGCTAATCTTACAGAATATTATCAGTTAACGCATTAATTTTTTTTTTTGTTCAGATTTCCTTTTTATATTATTGTTTCATATCATTTTTGTCTTGACAAAATATTTTGGCAGTTTTATTTGTTTAAATTTCATAGAAATCAGTTCACGCTTTATCAATTTTCATAATCTTACGGAATATACCCAAAATTGTAACATATTCATAAAACCGAAAAGGAAAAATATTTATCCTTATTTTTATTAAGGAAAAAAAGAAAAATTACAAAAAAAAATAATTTTATATATTTAACATTCTTAACTAGTGTAATAACCCGTATATTACGCGGGCATATAAAAAAAAATACATAATAATATAAAATATATCGATTGTATTTCAATTAAATTCACAAAATGACTTATTAATATCAAATAGAAAATAATATTTTTTATTTCAAATTTTGAATAACTTTAATGAAAAAAATATTAAAAACCAAGATTTATATATATTAATGCACAGTTGCACTAAACAACATGTAAAGAAATAGGAATAAAAAATCGTACCAAACGGTGTACAGATGAGCATGTTAAAGAAAACATCTTGTTAATTTCATGTTGAGGTTGTAGAATGCCATTTGATATATATAAGAAGCTGTATAAAGATGAAGATTAAAAAATTAAGGTTTAAAGCAATTAGTAATCCAAAATATTTATATAAAATAATCGTCATACCTAGTTTCGGAAATATAGGAATACTTGTAAAAAAAATTAATTATGGATATTAGAAACAAATTTATATAAATAGAGTTAGCTAGTGTAACAACCCGCGTATTACGCGGGCATATAAGAAAAATGCATAATAATATAAAATTACTTTAATCTTTGAAAATTATAAACGTTAAAATATGAGATTTTTTGTTGATTTCGATTTTATAACAAACATAAGTCAACAACTAAGAAATATTTAGAAATCATTATCGTATACGAAATTAAACCAAACAATTAGAACTGTTTCTTTTTTGGTAGAATTGGAATAATAGTTAAATATATAAAATAAAATATTCAACTAACAAATCTTTACACCACTAATGTCGTTTAGATTTATTACTTAAAAAATATTGATGGGTTACTTCTAATTATTTTATAAATTTTCATACATTTACATATATGTTAATATTGTAAATTCTTATAAAATAGAATATATTTATATATATATACACACACACACACTAATAACCGAAGAAAATAAGTATGAAAATTTGTTTTGATGAAATTAAGAAAAGACTCTTAATTGGAATAATAACCACCCTAATAACTGATTAATCTCGTAATAATTGATTGATTAAATTACTATTAATAATAATTGATTAACTACCTGGTTATTTGAATCATAGTTATTGATAAGATATTTGCAATAAATAAGAAAAAAAGACAATTATTACAAATCGTATCCTAAAATGGATCTTCGAAATAATTATTCCACTAATAATAATTGATTAATTAATTGATTTGTTTGAATAATAGTTATTGACACAAAATGGTAAAAATTATTCTAAAACAGGATATTCCATATATAATTAACAAAGATAATTAATACAAATCGTTTAGCAAAAGATTCTGTTTAAAAGTATTTTAAAAAAAAACCTATGGATATTTAAAAATAATAATGATATTCTAATCGGTGTTTAAACATATCCCCAACTGATATTTTGTCATCTATTTAAAAGAGTTTTTTTTTAAATCTATTTAAACATAATAATGATATTCTGTCATCTATTTAAAAGTATTTAAACATATCCCCAACTGATATTCTAATCGGTGTTTGATGAGCAATTAGTAATAATGAATATTTATTATAAGTCAATTCCATTTTTCTTAACCTTTAAATCTGCTCATTTGTTCTTATTAATAATATATATAATTGTTAGACAAATGGAAAGATGATAAATTTAAACGGAATATTTTTTTCCATATTGTGAGATGTTCAAGAATTTAAATATATATAATTTTTTTTATCAGTTCGATAGCAATTAAAATTAAAAACATATCAATATATATAAATATATGTATCAACTATTTATGATTATGTGTAGTTAATTTTGACAATATTGATAATTGAGAAATAAATTTATTTTTGGATGGATGAATTTTTATATTTACTGTATACCAATAATGCGGCAAGTAATATCTATTTTAAATATTCATGATTGATTGGTGTGGAGTTGTGGAATTTGTGGCAGAAGAAAAACTCTTTAATCGATCTTGCAGAATTAATGTTGATAGTAAAAAAACATTACCAAAATAATTGGACTAAAGATTATTATTAGGTTATTTTGGTAATGTTGACTTTATTAATTGATCTTGCAGAATTAATGTTTAATCGATCTTGCAGAATTTGGTTATTTTGGTAATGTTGACTTTATTTCTTATATTTTGGTAATTTAAGAGAACTAATTATTAGGTTAATTAAAAAATCTTTAACACAATTTACGTATGCAATTAAGTTAATCAAAAAATCTGGACTAATTATTTAAGGAAGAGAATAATTATTATATAATTTATATTTACAAAATTTAATATACATAATTAAATTAACAACTAATTATATTATAAATGATTTATTGAATTAGTTAATTCCAGACCTTTAACATTACCAAAAGAATTAATGTTTACTCTTTAATCGATCTTGCAGAATTAATGTTGACTTTATTTTGGTTATTGTGTTGACTAAAGAATTATTTTGCTTGAATTCTCGAACAAATTCAGAAGTTAAAGAAATTAATGTTTTTTTACTATCAACATTATTTTGGTAATGTTGACTTTATTTCTTATATCTATTATTAGGATTTTTACTATCAACATTAATTCTGCAGAATATTAATTAACCTAATAATTGCAGATTTTTTAATCGCATAAAATGAAATGGACTAAAGTTCCGCCTGCATAAAAGGTCATATAATAAATTCCCATTTCAGTCATTATTAATAAAAATTCGATCTATTAGATTGTGCAGATCTGGAAAAAATAAACAATAACAATTCAAATCAACGGAAAAATTCATTTTTGGTACATTATGTTGGCCACTTTTCAGAAAATGTACGTGATGTTGGCCAGCATCAAACTACATCCATTATGTTGGCAAATTCATCGAATTTGGTACAAAAAAAGCCCAATCGGGCTTTGATGCCTACGTGGCATGATTTAATTATTTTTTATTATTTTCAATTTAATTTTAAATATTAAATGGAGGCAAAAAATCATTTTTGCCCTTCCCATTTAGCCTTTTCCCTTTCTTTCTAAAAAATAGAATAATTAATTATTTTCCATAACTTCTGTTGCTTCACCAGGCTGCAGCTTCCAACTTTTTCCATACCAACTGAGAATTTTCTGTGTGAAGATAGACTCATCAATTCCAGCTTGTGCCTAATAGAAGAAGGCTCTGGAATAGAAGAAATAAACTCTAATTACCTTTGTGTTCTCACTTGTTCCATAAGATAGTGAGAACAATGTAATCTATTAAGAAACATAATTTATTTCACGGGACCCGGATTTGTTGCAAGATATATAGAAGCTTCACACTAAGATTAATTCATAATAATCTCCTAATGGCGTCTTAGTAAGAAAATTGCTGCAAGGGCATTTTGAACATAAACGGAAACAATTTTAAACTGTAAAAGCACAATCCAAATGTTCTTAGAATAGACCAAGCCTTTATCGATTAAGTCGCCTCAATCAGTCATCTGCAATTAGCAAAGAATAAGCGTGGGGAGAGAACACACATCCCAACCTTTCTATACACTCTCTCGTTCTTCAAAACCGACCGGATATCTTTGGCGACGTATTAGATTTCCCCGGCGAAAGAATTAAGCAGAAACCATTTGGCGATCTCGATTTTAGGGTGCGCCGTCATACTCACGGCGAGCTTCCCGCTGAAATCATGGGGCCGATAGTGTGGATCTCGCCATCGTTGGGGTCGACCTTGACGGCGTATGACAGATCCGATTCGCCCATGGCATAGAGGCGCCCGCCGATTAGAGCGAGGCTGGTGTTGGCCAGGCCGATGCCGTGGGCCGGATTGAACTGGCCGGCGAGGATGCGGCCGGCAGCAACAGCACCATGGGCGGTGAAGGCTGAGAGGCCGTTGAAGCCGGAGAAGACGTTGGGGAGGATCGGGGAGCCGTGGTCGCGCTCGGTTCTGTATTTGTAGGTGTGGATGTAGCGGCTACAGACGGTGGCCCGGCCGGTGGAGATGGTGATGGCGTGGAGCATGTAGTCGCCGTCGAATAGATGGTAGGGCTAGCTAGGAAATGAATAGGCATTATCCAGTGTACATGAGGGTAAAATAGGGATATAGTTCTTTTATTTTCATTTATTATTTTGTTTTTAAATTAAAAATAATAAAAAATAATTAAATCATGCCACGTAGGCATCAAAGCCCGATTGGATTTTTTTTGTACCAAATTTGATGAATTTGCCAATATAATGGATGTAGTTTGATGCTGACCAACATCACGTACCTTTTCTTGAAAGTGGCCAACATAATGTACCAAAAATAAAATTTTTCCCTTCAAATCAACGATAGCTATTAATAATAAAGAAAATAATTGATATAAACAAACCCAAGACATTTCATATATTATTAGAGATCTGATCTATAACAGTGTATGAAGATCTGCAAAAATAATCCAACAAAAAAGTTTGAGAATTGATATTACGGAAAAAAACAACCAAAATCATGGAATAATAAATCTGCAAATAAAAAGAACCAATAAACAGATGAAAATCCAAACGTCAAGATCGAACAAAGAAAATTGAAATTGGAAAAAGATGAAAAAATCGCAAACGATCGAATAATGAATATGAATGATTTGAAATAGATATTTGTTTATTTGGTTAAATATAATAAAAGTAGATCGAAAAAATACATAGATTGATTCAAAATATAATATAGAAAAAATTGTTGAAGGATGAAAGAGTTGTTTTTTATTCTGGATGGCGAGAGGGGGGTGAATAAACATAAACATTAGATGAAAAATGTGTGAATGAA